>LTAE01003252.1:0-38370 GCA_001647135.1 Pontederia paniculata
TACTAGGGGAATCCTCGTAACGATTTGCCAATGTCTATTTGGCTATTTTAGTTTACCTTCCGATAAACAAGGTAAAGTGCCCCAACAAAAGACCCTTGGTGTTAACATAAAGTTAACTTGAACTTGTCCTGAAAGTTCTCGTCATTTCTTATGGACAACCCAATTTTAATTCAATTTAGGTAAGGTTGCATCACAACTTACCTTGAGTAGAGATGACCTTATTAAAACTTAAGGCATCTTAGAAGTTTTCCGATTGTCATCCAACTATGGCCAAATGTCCCCACTAACTAACCAAAAATGTATAGATTAAGTGCCCTCTCACTTGTCTTGAGGATGTACATGTGTCCTCCTTTGTTTTGATCTGATGCCCCAACGATCGGTAAAGGAGGTGTGTATTACCCCCTGGTTTCCCTTCAAGGAGAATTTATTCCGAAATCCGATAAGTAAAAGTGCGTTCGCTGCCAATCCAAACATGTGTCGATCTTTCATCGACGTTTTGCAAGTCCTTATGCATGATCCTGGATATTCGATAATCCGACTATGTGATTCCGAAAATAGAAGGGTTAGGTGTGCCACTCCTAACCTTCGAATGTTCTCTAGACATTCATGTCCTTCCCTCAACTTTGGTTAGATTTCTAACCTTAGTGAATGTGTTCATATCGTTCACTATTTGTTCGATAATCCATCATCGTGTCAACGTTCTATGTCGACGTATCATCACTTCGTTGACATCCCAGCAATGCGTCAATGTTGGGTCAAATTTGGGACTGAAATCTCTCAACCTTGGTCATCCATTCATCCTATGGATGTCCGAACAGAACACCCTCTGTTTTTGGTCAAAATAAGGTCATTTTGTGTCGTTCTCGTGGCACTTTTGTCACTCTAGCAACATGCCTCCAGACATCCATGTTTTACTCTAAAAGCATAGTCGAAATTCATATTCCTAAGAGTCAACAACTCAATTGTAAGTGTTTTGTTTCCAAACCACTTCTATTTTTTTTTTCTCAAAAGATCATGTTTTGTCAACTTTTCTAGGTTAACATCGGCGTTGTCCCAGCAGAACATCAACATTTTATTCAGTGTCAAATGACTGTGCTAGTCCTTCAAACATCCCATGTTTTACCATGTTTCGGGGTTTTTGTTGACACACTAAAATTTTCAAATTTTTGTGTGGTTCTCATTCGAGATCAAGACCATCTTAGTTGATAATGTAAACAGAGGTTTCACGAACAATATTTTTCATTGATTCAAACAACAAGTTACACTTTTGTTGGTAATCAACAAAACCAAAGTACAAACATTCAACGTTTACATCACCAATACATTAGCATTTACTAGCCAATCCGAACCAAACATTACAACATAGTAAATCCGAAATTACAACAGCCAACATACAAACTAAGCACTATCTTAAACACTATTACAACTAATAACTTGTCCATTCGAGATGACAAATCTCCAAAGTCCATGTGGAGTGGACCAAACACCAATTACAAGGATGATAAACAATCTTTCAAAGGCTACCTAAATCATGTATTTATAACATGTATGAGTTAGTTACTATAACTACTCACTATTTTCTTAGCTAGCACACTAATTAATACAAAGTGGAATCATATCCACTTTGTATGATGGTTAGTTACTACAGCTAAATAACATAACTAATACAAGTGGTATCTTATCATCATACTTTGTTATTTTCTTTTTCTTTTCTTTTCTTTTCTTTTCTTTTTGATAACATGAACCCAATTGAATTTCATCTCTTCAAATTACTAGATAGAGTTTAAGAATTTAATTTCACTAGTCCTTGTGGGAATGATAACTTTCCTGTCACTTTATTACGTGATCAATGCACTTGCTGATTTTATTCTATGGTTGATTTGCTCGCATCAAGAATATGCACAATTGACTTCTTCAGAGATTACATGTGAGTCTTCAAATTACTACAACTAAATAACATAACTAATACAAGTGGTATCTTATCATCATACTTTGTTATTTTCTTTTTCTATATTTATAACATGTATGAGTTAGTTACTATAACTACTCACTATTTTCTTAGCTAGCACACTAATTAATACAAAGTGGAATCATATCCACTTTATATGATGGTTAGTTACTACAACTAAATAACATAACTAATACAAGTGGTATCTTATCATCATACTTTGTTATTTTCTTTTTCTTTTCTTTTCTTTTCTTTTTTGATAACATGAACCCAATTGAATTTCATCTCTTCAAATTACTAGATAGGGTTTAAGAATTTAATTTCACTAGTCCTTGTGGGAATGATAACTTTCCTGTCACTTTATTACGTGATCAATGCACTTGCTGATTTTTTTCTATGGTTGATTTGCTCGCATCAAGAATATGCACAATTGACTTCTTCAGAGATTACATGTGAGTCTTCAAATTACTAGTTAAGCTTTAAGAGTTAAATTTCACTCGTCCTCGTGGGAATGATAACTTTCTCATCACTTTATTACGCGATCAGTGCACTTGTTGATTTTATTCTGTTGTGATTTGCTCGCATCAAGAATATGCATAATTGACTTCTTCAAAGATTACATGTGAGTCATCAGATGATGGATCCTTATCATATTTTACTTATGGGTGATATGTCAACAATGATAACTCAATGCAAAAACAAAGGTTTCAAATTGTAATAGCCATAATAATGGTCCACGAAGTTGAGCCCCTCATTTTGGTACAAAACTCTTATCATAACAAAAAAGGTAAATAGATTAATTATTAGATTTATGATACATTGACCACATTAAATACCATTCAAGGCGTTTAGCTCTGGCCAGATATTTATGGTTTTTTTTTAATTCGCCAAAATTGTAAATAAAGAGGATTGTTATCTATTCTGCATCTATTAATGTAGCACATAGTGAACTATACATCGAATGGTTTAAAAATCAGAGTGGACCAATGGTATAAACATAATAACATATTTGAGTAGGGTTTACTTAGGACCAAACATACCTCGAATGTGTAGGTTGATGCCTTCATCAATTAGAGAGGGCCTCCATTGGCAAGAGATTTGACGAACGAGAAACCTGAATCGAGTCTCGACTAGTAAAAATGTGTGGGGTGAAGCGAGTTGGCAACAAACGAGGAAGATTAGTAATGACCATAGGTGAAAATGGTTTCAAGAGCGACAAATGAAATGGGGACCGTGGCCAGACGGCTTAAAAGTAATTGGAGGAACCCACATGGAGGAGAAATAGACACATGCAAATTGAGAAACACTGATATCCAGTCAATATGATTGTGACTGAAAGATTTAACAAGTTGGATGATCGCATAGTTATGAAACAATGTATATTGGGACAAGAGGTAAAGTTGGGTGACCATTTTAGAAATTTATCCAAGTCAAGAATAATTCCTCAGTTGGTAGCGTGGAGAATGTTTCAATGGTAGTGGCATCTAAACATGATTACTAGTTTCACTAAAAATATAGGAAAACCGCGTTCTCTTTTTAATCTGCTCCTTTGAATGCTCCTTACTTTCTAATACATAAAGCATAAAACATGAATAATTCCACATGATACTTATACAATAGATAGCATGGAGAATGTTTCAAGGACAACATGGCATCTGATCTTAATATTGACCAAAAAACTCAATAGAACAAAAAACTGGTCCAATGCCTTGGAAGTATTTCTCAATATTGACCATATGCCTTGAAAAACAAATAAACAAGGCTCTGAGGAAGTCTACAAACAAAAATATAAATTGAAACTGAATCTGCATTTTAATGGTATGTCCTATGTTATTATGTTGTAATTTGGCATTAACTCGTTGTTGCAGACAAACATCACTACCATGAGTATGTTTGCTCTGGAAACTCTGTTCTTTTTTTTTTTCTCGGTCCATATCTAAAATATTATGCACGCCTTCTAAGAATCAATGCATCCATCCTGATCCTTAATTCATCTAGTATCAAACTTGATACTGAAGAAGTAATTTGCAACACAACAGATGTTACCTGATACTTTACATAGTTCACCTGAATCAATAGTTATGTTTTAGGCTGTCCATTGTGAACTGGAGCTATCATTTAGCATGGGTCTTTAGCAACATTTATCAATTTTTTACTACTTTTTAAAGGAACTTAACAAGTTATATCCCCTTATATCAGGTGCCACCATGCCATTTTAGTAAAGAAACTATTGGCGCAAATCTTGCCACTATAGTCCGTTTTGATAGTAACAAACATGTTCTACAAATAAATTCCCCGGTCATTCGGGCATCAGGTAAAATGATATTGTAGTATCAGAATGATCAATGAAATGAAACTGGAAGGTGATTCAACTAAAAATATCATCTTAGGAGAGTGAAGAAAAAACAGTCTAAATGTCATTTTTACCTTTTCTGAGTACAGAATACATGTGAAGCACTACATGATTTCTATCGCGCCAGAGAATAGATTATCCAAGCAGACAGCATGGTCTAATGACCCTCAGCCAGTTCATGAAGTTCTGGTGAAGCATGTGACATGGATGGAACATTTTCAGAAATGGTTTTCCAAGGGTATTCATGGGAAAATATCAACATTATCATCATGAAAGAATATAATGGCCAAAGCAATTAGGAAACATAATGGTTTCAAGGAACACAAAAAATTAAAGTACCAGAAACACATGAGGCAATCATTTCAAAAACCATTATACTAGAGAAATAAATTGAATTTCTGAACCCAGCTAAAAGGCTATCATATCCTTTCTGAGAAAGTAAAATGATATAATCCCAAAATTAGGAGAACATGATTTTATCAGCTTCACTTGAATTATCCCAAAAAAAAAGATAACAATGATCAAGACTGCACTTGGATCCACATTATCTACATTTCATCAAACAACTAAGAGACTGAAATAAGTACCACAATATCCCAAGAGTGGCACACATCCAAACTACACCAGTAACGTGCACAACTGAGGACAATAATTCCAATACCTTGCTGAGGCAAAAGGGGATTCTTCAGATAATATGAACTACTTGATGCATTGTACTGTTAATAGTTTCCAGTGCTACTAAATACTTCCATCAAACTAAACATAGATTGTGATGCTACCTTTCTTTCTAAGATAAGGGTTTTATGAGTAACAACACATATGATGGAATCATGGATGGTTGGCTTGATTTACCAGATCAAACTAATATGAAAACCAAAAGTAAAAAAAATTTCCTGAATTATAAGACAAAATGCGACGAGAGGGTTGTAAAAGAAACCTTAAACGCGAAAGCAGTGCGTTCTGCGGCTCCGGCGGGTGATCGGCGTCCTCTTTCCTCCGCTGAGTTCCCTTCCGTCCCAATCCAATTTCCTGAAATGCTGCATACGCACGCGCAGTTCGGAGCATCAACAGAAAATGAAGAGAAGTTTGCAGATTCACAGCCAATGTTGCAGGGGGCTGCGAGCTCAGGCGGCGCCGGCGACGACGACAGCCGGCAACCTCTCCATCTCCTCCTCTTTATACCAAAATAACTATTATTTGTTATGTTTTCGTTAAAATTATTATTATTTATAAATTATCTTGTAACGGTCGAATTCCCTCTGCAAAGAGAAATCCCAACGGCTACTTTTGCCCTTCAACTCTCCCTTTCTTTCCCCCTTTTCCTGGGACGCCTCCTTCTCCTCCTCCTCCTCCTCCTCCTCCTTCTCTCTCTCTCCTCTGCTCTCATCCTCTCTCCTCCTGCCACCACCGGTGCCTTCTCCAAAACTCTTCCGTCCATTCCGCGGCGCGAGTAACCTACGAGGATCATGCGGACCGAGCGCGTCATCACAGTGGAGTACCTCCACCCCACCATGTCGCTGGACCTCCTCGGCAAGTTCCCGGACGAGTCCCGCTTCGACTTCGACTACTCCCAGAGCGGCATCTGGTCCCCGCTGCTCCCCCGCGGCCGCCCGCACCTCGGCTCGTCGGCCAAGCTCGGCAAGGCCATCAAGAGCAAGAAGAAGAAGCTCGGCAACAAGAGCAAGAAGCTGAAGCAGAGCGCTTCTAAGAAGAGGCTGCAGTTCTCTCCCATCGCTTCTCCCAGAGCTGTAAGCAGAGCTTCTTCCATTGCCCTAATTAATTTTGTTCGCGCCGAGGAAAAATCGCAGACTTGATTTTTAACTGGTCATGTGAATTTCGAACTTGCTGCAGGGTTGGAACAGGATACTGAGAGCGGCTGCTAAGCGATTCAAGGTTCAGGGCAGATCGCCATTGCAGATGCTGCTTCCAGCAGTATGAAACTGTGATCCGTCGACTGCTTGAAACTTTTGGCTTTACTTATATGCTAATAGTATCATTTGCTGGCTTTCGAATGCATGTAGTATATATGTATAGGTTGATATTTGGGTAGACTATGAGAGTAAAATGTTGGTCATGGTACGAGCTCTGGTGTGTGATACTCTGATGTGTACTCGGAAGACTATGGAGTCTCTATGTACACTTTTCTTTTGTGAAAGTTCTCTATATACATGTTTTTATTAGGAAAAAATCTACATAAAATTTTCTTTTCTTTTCTTTTCTTTTTTTTCGTGATTAATTCACCGATATTCAAAAATATTAATATCTAACTAATTCGACATTCGAACGAAAATAAAAATAACTAAATTAATAACTTCAGAAAATTGAATTCAAGGCTACTAGCTCTCTTAACCATTTTTATCGACCATCTTGATTTACATAAATTTTCTTTCATAAATACTAATATTCATATTTGATGCTAGAAGGATTTTATTAAAAAAAAATATGTAGTAAAAAAATAATGTTTGATTTTTTATTATTTTAAAATAATTTACTTAATATATGAGTCGGATTTTGTCTGGTGATTTCAAATTATTTTTATTGTAATAGAATTTATTCAATGACTTAGATCATTAGTGTAAAGGCTATGTTTGGTTGGCTCTTCATAAGGGGAAGGAAGGGCAAAGAGAAGGAAGGGAAAGTGAGAAGAGGAAAGGAAAGGTAACGAGGAGAAAAGTGTTAACCTCGTTTGGATACACCACAATAAAGAGAACGGAGGGAGAAAGAGGTGAAAGTAAGGACATTTTCGTAATTAAAAAAAATTGAGCTGTTTAAAATTCTTTTCCCCTCCTCTACACCCCAAATTGGGGTTGAAAAATTTTTAAAAGAATGAGGGGAATGGAGGTTTCCCTTCCCCTCAATTCCCCTCCTTTATAATTTAATCCAAACAGGGGAAATTTTTTTTCCTTCCCCTCCCCCTCTTTCCCCTCCTCTATCCTCAAACCAAACAAGCCATAAAAAAAATAAAAATTTCGATATCTTAGTCAATAAATAAGTTCAGATCATTCTAGTATAAAGAAAATATTATTAAATCTAAGTAAATTATGTTGGAGTCATAGGATAAGATCCGATGATTATTTTGTGTCTTACGTATTGTGAATATGCGACAAAAATGCACATTTCTATCAAATACAGGCTTCATTTATTTTAGTAAAAGCGGTAACTCAAAATTCTTTTTTTTTAAATAAAAAGTATTTTTCTCACAAAGTCATATTGTCTTATTTTTTAAAATATTATTTCATATATTCAAATTTATATCAAGCACATTAAAATAAATTATTTTTCTTAAATTTATTTTTTTAATAAATTCTTTTAATCGAAATAAATGAAGCCGTCAAATATTATTGGATGGTTTCGGCCTATATATTGATGGCCTGCCCGAGCCTTCGTAAGTTGTTTATTTTTTTTCCAGTGGAAGATGTAATTTTTTTATGCAAAAGGTGATTATTTCTAACCATACAACTTAGTATTTAAAATGGGCATTTATCCATTTATTTCGAAGGAAACTGTTAAAAGTATTTTTTTTTCTCAATAATATTGCTTCGGATGAACTATTTTAGCGATGCAATTGTTTGAGTAAACTTTTTACGTGTTTACTAACTTGCTACGCACTAGTTAAGCTACTTCAAGATTAGGGATGATATTGGATCGAGTTGAGTAGAATTTTTTTAAAAAAATATGATCCAACCCAATAATAAATTTTACGAATTAGATTGGATCGAATTTTTAAATTTTAAGATGGCCAACCTTTAATGATTAAACTTTATCTTAAATCTTTTTTTCACATGGATTATTTTTAGGGTGACATACTTATTTGGAGAAGAGTGTGTCAACGAGGAGTTCTCAGTAAACAAAAAATGGGTGAAACTTTTGTAGTCGATTTGAGAGACTATTAAAGACCCAAAGACTTAGTTGAAAGATCATAACTATGGATAAAACTAATCTTTTATGTCTCATTTAGTTCTCACTTTACTATTCATGAATTAAATATTTTTAATTCATTATTTAGTCTCCAAAACCTAATCCAAAGAGAATACTTTAGTTTAGAGTTCCTTTATAATGCAAAAAAAATGAGTAATTCAATATTAAACACAATGTGAGACCCACGAGCTCATCTTTGAATATTTGATAATAAATTTTTAATTCAGATCTTATGCTCCAACCAAATGATCTTAAAAAGTACTAAAAAGTACAAAAACAAATTTTAGAACTATGGATGTGTCTTGGAGAGAGAAGTTTTGGGCCATAGTCTTTCTTTCCAAAGAGTGCTTATAAGCAAGTAGTTGGATTGAATTTTGAAGTAAAATTATAGGATCAAAATTTAGAGTCAACAATAAATTTCTGGATTCATACAATATGAATAAATTATTTGTCGAATGCAAACTAATAATTTGTGGGCTTAATGTTTATATATCGCATCATTTGTGCCGCAATTTAGAGCAAATAGATTTGGTTCGTCGGATGAAAATTAACAGAGTGGATGTTCATACAGCAGACATAAAATCTCTCTTCTTCCTTTCCAATCTATACCTTTTCGCGTAAGACTCCCTCATCTTAATCCCTTGTCGTATGTTACAACCCATGTTGTCAGAACCGGATCAGACCGGCCGATTCGACCGTCAATCGGGTCCTAATTTAGTCCTGGTTCAATAGAAAGACCAGACAATAAAGTTAGACCGGTCAAAATCGGTCAAAAACTAGAAAAATAAATGTTCAACCGCTTGAACCAGTCATTTTAATAAACCAGCCGGTTCAAAAAATAAAAAATAAAAAATAAAAAATAAAAATAAAAAGTAGGTGGAAAGAGGGATGAGTGGGCTTTGAGGATAACTAGGTCATGAAAAAAATTTATAGTTCAAGATCTCTTAAATCAGTTTTATTTTTTTCTTTTTAATTATAAAAGAAAATTTTCAATTGATATTTATGTTTGAATAAATAATCATTTAAGATATATTTTTATTAATATTTTTTTATCAAATAAAATGTTAGTTAATGATAACTTTTGAAAATAAATTTAATTTTCTTTCATATTTAATCATTTATTTGTGATTCTTTATTTAAATTATAAGTCATATTTTAATTTAATATTTTTAATAGTATCTGATCAATACTATTAAAAACGGATCGGACTGGTCGATTCAACCGCGAACCGGTGGCTGAACTGGTCCAATTTTAGTCTAAAATAAAAAATGGTATTGGACCGAATGAAACTGGTTCGAACCGGACAAAACCGACGAATCGGTCCAAAACCGGATTTAACTTTAAATTTGGAAAAAAATTAATCAAAGTAAAAAAAATTGCAAAAATGGAAGCAAAAATTATATAAAAGGAAAATAACTTAAAGCAATTACTAAAAATAAAATTGGAAACAAGAATAAATATGGGAGGAGAATGAATAAAGAGAATAAATGAAAATTAAAAAAAAGGAAAGATTTGATAATAATTGAAAGTTAACTAGAATAATAGGAAAGTGAACAATAATTTGAATTAAAATAATTAATATAACATTATTAGTATGACAATAATATCAAATACCATAATTTCTGGGTAAGCATTAAATTTATTAAAAGAAAACAATTGGCAAGAATAAAATTGGAAAGAAGAAATAAATAGGAAGAGAGTAAATAAGAAAAGAAACGGAAATAAAAAAAGAGGTTGAAATAAAAGAATTTCAAATAAACTTAACAACAATTTGGTATAAAATAATTAATATAACATTATTAGTATTATATAAATAATAGTATATTAGTTTCATGCTTTTATAAGCATTATTTTTTTAATATAATAATTATTTTTTAGAAAAATAATTCAACTCAAATCAAGGTAAAAAATTATTGAAAGAAATAGAAGATATTTGAAAAATAACACTAGGCAAAATGAAATGATAAAATTTAGGTAAATTAATAAAAACATAGGGGAAGAAGGTGAACATTGAAAAAAAAATAAAATGAAATAATCAAATTAAGAGTGAGTCAAAATAAAATAAATTAATATGACATTATAATAATAATTCATTAATCATCATTATTTTAAATTAGTATCATATTTTAAACATACAATAAATAATATTTTAACTTATATCTAATTATTAGTTAGTTATTATTATATATTTTATATAATATATAATATTAATTATGTTATATATCTTAAATTATTATAAATAATATTATTTTAATAAAATTCAGTTTAATCGGGTTGAATTCGATCGAACGGATCCAATCATGNCTATTTTTCTCTCTCTATATATATATTTGATCCAGTTGTTAGTTCGATTCTACTACAACTTTCCAAGTTTTTAAATTCCTCGTCAACATTTGCATCGCTATTTTTTATCAGACGAAACAATTTTGTTTCCGTAAATTACAACACAAATGATAAGCTGTATAATCATTAAGCCCATAATTTATTCATATTGCGCGAACCAATTTTTTTCATCTGCAAATAAATATAATTTATTTAAAAAAAATGTTATATTAAAATAATATTTTATTTTATGAAATTGGATAGTACAACTATATATTTAAAATTTATTGATATATGTCGAATGCGAACTAATAACTTATTTATATTGTGTGAACCCAAATTTCTCATCCATAAATAAATATAATTTTTTTAGATATTAAAATAAAATTGTATTTTATGAAATTGGATGGTATAAGTACATATTTAAAATTTATTGGTGAAAAATTGGTATAATCATCTCGAGTGAATTAGTTATTAAAACTAATCACTCGCTGAATATTGAGGTCTGCACAAAAAAGAAATTACCTGAAATTTATCCGAAATTGATATATAAAACGATTCAACAATTGATGATAAGAATTAAAAGAAAGATTTAAATGAAGACAGTAATAACATGATAAATGTATATCGACGAACTTGCAACTATTCAAATTTAATATTATAAATTGGATGAGTTGACTACTTTCAAGGAAAATAGATTATCAACCCATTTTTTTGAACATATGTGGACTAAAGAATGGGACGTATTTAATGGACCATAAAAGTATGATTTATATATTTTGCACACATCTCAATATATATATATATATATTATGGATCCTATATATGTATATATATTTTTAGAATTTCTCTTCTCGTAAGTATTAAATGTAAGAATTTTATAATTTTTTAAAATTTTGAATTAGTATATTTTCATAAAAGTTTTAAACATTTAATATTTATTTTAAAATTTAAATGCATTGTTACAAGTTTCCACATAAATATGAAGTTATTATTATATTATTTCCTTTTTTCAAGTTTACATTTATTAAGGCAACATAATTTTATCATTATTTATTATATATAAAAACAAAGTTAAATGTATTTGAAGAAAAAGTTTAATATAAATTCTATGATGAAATTAATGAATAATGATATCATATATCTCAGCTTATATTACCTCATCCAAAGAGAAAACAAAAAAAAAAGGATGCAACTTGGCTGAAAAACTTAACATTTTCCCACAAATATATATTTAATAATTCAAATACAGCTGTGTTTTGAGAAAAAAATACCAATTAAAAAAATCCAAAGTTTAAGTGGTGCTAGACCAGTTCACGCAAATCGAAATCACCCAAACCTTTTCTTTTTGGGTCAAACCCAAACCTTTTTTAAACAACTAATAGGTGTCTGTGCAAGCGATACCAACCAAGCATCATGTGGGTTTTAACTTATAGAAATAAGACAATGAATATTCAAAAGAAAAAAAAAATAAGAGCCGTCATTCGAGAGTTTTATTTTCATCCAATTAGTTAAGTTTCGAATTTTCATAAAGGAGGATTATATTTTACATAATTTTTTTTACTCCAATTGTTAATTTAGATTATATATATGGTATATAAATAATGATATTTTAATAATACAATAATAAATGAATTCAATTATTGAGGTTTTCTTATCTTGAATTTTTATGGTTACCAAAAATATATAAATTTATCATCTTCACAAATTATTAGAATCATACCAGAAAAATATTATTCATACATTTCATCTTCTCAATAATATTTTCCACATCTTATACTTTATTTTGATAAAAAAATATTACCCACTCCTTTCATATTTATGATATATACTAATCAAAATATATACATTACGCTTAACTTACCTTTTAAGATATAATTTATTATTTATATTCAAAATTATTTATTTAATAATCTTTGAAACTTTTCATCTTTTGATCCGATTGAGTAAATATTTAAATTTTAAATTAAGTTTAATGATAAACACATATTTATTAAATAATAATTTATTTTCAAAATTAATTTAAATCACATTAAAAATCATATAATAATAATATAAAGTGATAAATAATTAGCTGTAATGAAGCAAATAAATATTTTCAAAAAAGTTATGATTTTTCAATAAAAAAAGGTTACATATGGTGTTAATACTAAAATATTTTAATGTATGAATAGAAAATCATATAAATGCTATAACATAATAATGAATAATTAATTGTAATGCAGTAAATAAATAGTAACAAAGGAATTGTATTTTCGGGAAAGAAAATTGATATATTCTAAAATAAGAGTATTAATATATTCTATTATTTTAAAAAATCTGTTTAACTTTCTTGAAATAATTAATCAAGCGATCTATTGATATAGAACATATAAAAGATAAAATAAATAATAAGAAACTTTTTTTTTTCAAATAGCTGTGCACACGACAACCAAAGATTTCGAGGTTGCACGTTCGTCATCAATTCCCAACAAGGAGAAGGAGGAGAGAGAGAGAGAGAGAGAGAGAGAGAGAGAGAGAGAGAGAGAGAGACCGCGTTGGCTCCTTTTTCTCGTGTTTCCTTTGTCTCCGTAGCGCGCATCGAAACAGCAGTGCACTGCACACTGCAACCACTAGAGCAAAGCACGCACTCCACGCTCGCCATCACAGAACAAACCCAGGCAGCTTCAACTCCACTTCACTCTGTGCTCTCTCCTTTGCTTCAACAATCCACTGAGTAGGTAGCGTTCTCCATCTTCTGCTGCTATTTTTTTTTCTTTGTTTGGTTGTCTTGGTTTGCTCTGGATCTTTAGATCCTGATCTCATTGTACTCGGGCAAAAACTTGGAGAAGAGTATTGATGGGTGTTGATGTGTGTTTGCTGCATGGGCGGACGACGTGCGCGAATGAACAGAGGCGGCAGGGGCAGGGGGACATGGGGTACATCGGGCAGCACGGGGTGGCGACGCTGCACAAGTACAGGTACAGCGGCGTGGACAAGTCGCTGCTCGCCAAGTACGTCCTGCAGCCCTTCTGGACCCGCTGCGTCGCCCTCTTCCCCCTCTGGATGCCGTAAGCATTCCCTTCCTTTCCCCTTCTCCCTTCTTTGCTTCTTTTCTTTGTCAGGCGGTGCACTGCATTTGTTCAGTCGATGACCCCTTTGAGATCCAGTCGCTTATTCCCTTTCAAGAACTCGTTTTTAAGATGGATTATGCTGTTTAAGAACACATTGTGAGACTGGCATTTGGGATCTAATGCAGGATGTCGGGTACTTGATGTAGAAAAGAAGAGATGCACAGAATAGTGATATCAAGTGTGCATTTTTTTAATCAAGAGAGATGCACAAATTAGTGATAAAAAGTGTGCATATTTTTAATTTTATGAAATGCGAGTAGTAGTGTAGGAAGGTCATGGATAACCAGATCCTTTATGGAGCATTAGGTGACTACTCAGTGGCTGGTTTCTCTTACTCATGTGGTAGGATGTTTTCGGCAACCAAACTAATACTTCAATGTATTGAATTACTTTATTTCACGAAGAAAGTTATCAGAAGGATCAACACAAAGCATGATTTGTGAAATATTCTTTTCATCGTGTGGAATGCGATTAAAAGAGCATAGTGGACTAGTTCCTTGAGTAGTTGAGTTATCCTGATCAAGATGCTAACAGAAAAGTGTCACATCCACATTTACGAATAATTATAATCCATTCTTTGATTTCTGTTGTTTTGTTTATACTAGTTTTCAATGTAATGTAAGCTGTAATGTTACAAATGGCTCAAATCATCTCCACCTTGATGAATTTAGTTTATGTTTGTGATATATTGTGAAATGTTATATCAATCAGAAAAGTTTTTAATCATTAATTATTTGTTGAAGTAGTATGTCATGTTCGCGAAACATAAGCAGATGAATTGAATCATATATATATATAGCGGCGAAATGCCAGCTATGTTGATAGTCATAAATAAGGATAAGTTTTCTGGGACTTGCTCTTTTAGTTCTAGCGATGCATGTGGGGATGAGTTAGGTTTATCACGCATTGATGTGTCTTGATATATGAAGAATATTTCATGATCATGCTTCAAAGTTCTTGTTATGTAGAAGCACTTGGATTTATTTCTGCAGTGTAACAAGTTTTGATTTTGCTGGAACCATCTGATATTGACATTGTGTTTTATTTTGGCATGTGGTGATAACATAAATTTCCAGTCCAAATATGGTAAGAACTTTTCCAACTGCATTCTCAGGAACTTTTACTTTTAATCAATGTTAGAATAGAAGTAATGGCTTAATGTGTTGTTGCTAGATCACTCTAACTGGGTTTCTGTTCTTGGTGACATCTGCACTTCTTGGATATGTAAGTGTTTCTTTTATATGTCATTCACATGACTGTCAACCTTTGGCTTTCACGATCGTCATCTTAATTCTTAGTATGCCCTCAAATTGTGGTCTTTCCTTTTATTGATATATTATCATAAATCATCCGTTACCAGATTGATACAATTATAGAATTTCTTTCAAGATAATTTTATGATGAGACTTTGAGATTGTCTGAAACTTGAGATTTGTGATTCTCTTTGTTGTTCTGGAAGAATTTTAAATTTTCAGCCTAATCAATTGGATGATCAGGATGACGTTGCACCTTAGCTTACCGTTGTCCTAAGGCTGAGAGCTTGATCATAGCTTTGTATTACTAATTTATCATATTAGTATAATTGTGGGATTTTCCTACAATATTGGGGCGGTTTATACGATGAACTCTACATGACCTTGAAGTTTAAGCTAAATCAAGTTGAGAACTCGGATGACCTTTCACCTCATGTTATCGTGGTCCTAAGACTTGAGATCTAGATAGATGATAGCTGTGAGTCCCTTGATAGTTTGGCGTTGGTCCTTAACATTTAACACAATAACACAAGGTGACCACAAGGTTCAGTTTTAGCTGTGAAGATATCTTTCAATTTCACTGTTCTTCCATGTTAACATTTTACAAGCTATGTGGACATTGGGGCTTATTTTGTTTCATATCATTAAAGTTACTAAGGGGAATAATGTTGTTATATACTACTTGATATCTAGAGGCATATATCCATTCTTTGTCTTTACACTCATCCAATTTTTCCTTGAAAGTGATTTGTTCAATTTTTCCATTCTTAAACTGTTATCCTACGTTTTGTATTCGAGTTTTGATAACTGAGTGTCTGCATGGATAACTTATGACATCGTTTTCTTTATTAATATAATTTGTGTTTTCTGTTGCATTACCCACAGATATATTCACCTCACCTTGATACAGCACCCCCAAGATGGGTCCACCTTGCTCATGGATTACTTCTCTTCTTGTACCAGGTTGGTCATATATTTGTAACCAGTTGGGAAGTTAGTCTCTTTTCAATCTAAACCCTCGCCCAATCTGAATATCTGCAATGAAGTTATACTGATGCATTTTATATTCAGAATAAGGCTTCTGAACTAGAAAGTTTTAAAGAATGTGAATAGATCCTATGACAAAAAGGAAGAGATTATTCTAAGATACAACCCAGACAAATTAAGAACTCTTACTCAAAGGAGATTATCTAATACATATATGTTGAATTCCAGGATCTGTATGCAAAGTTGCTCACTTGTTTATGAGAACTTATGATCATGAATGATAAAAGGGTTTTATCCTTCTGCATGCTTTGATGAATAATAATTCAGGGTTCCAACTTTCTTGAAAAGATTTTGTTGGTGTGAACAACAGACTCATTGCATTCTCGTTTTTGTTATCACACAAAGCTACCTCATTTTTGTTTTCTCTTTGCCTAATGCATAAAACCAATTTATTACATGTTTAAAAAGGAGAGGCTCTATTAATTTTCATTTTCGAAAAAAGGAAAGCAAGCAAACCATTTATTTAGCTCTAATAAATTTAACGTATGAACAACCTCATGAAGGAAAAATAGTTTATTAAGATATTAATATTACGAGGATGGATTGTATCCATTACTTTTATAGGGTATCCATGCAAACAATACAACCTTATGCCAATGATGTGCCCTTTTTTTGGGAAGAATGCATCACTCATTTTAGGTGATAGCAATGTACATTGAACGTTGATGATGGATCAATGATGCATTAAATATATACCATGGCGGCTCTTGATTTCGAACTTTTTTTAGCCTTGTGTTACTATCTTTATGTTTGATGGATTTAAGGATCACAAAGAATTGGTAATAAAGTAAAAGGTTTAACAAGAGTATTGACCGACTCCAATTCAATGTAGGGAAAATCATAAGTGGGACTTCAAAATGTCCCTCACATTGATTATAAAGGCTAACTATCAATGAAGAATGAGTACGAGGACATGACCAAATCTTATTAAAAATTATTGTAGGAATGAAATTCATATCATCTAAGTCAAAATAGAGGTGATATTGTTCAAATCATGATAAGAACATTAATAGTTCGAATAAAAATAATATTACTAAATTAAATTAATAATTAACTAGATCAATTGGAACAAGTATCATCACATTAATAGGCAATTGCTTCCAGGAGGCACAACTCCTTGTGACATCAGAGTGGATTGCCTACGCGCCTGTCGTTCGCGTACACCTCTCAAAGTCAGGATTTTCTTTTGCCTGCTCAGGCATGGCAGGCTCCCTTACCAAGGCATACAAGGCAAGATGGGCACCACAGGCGGACCGCACATGCCCCCTACGCAAGTTGGCAGAGGAGGACATCACGCATCTATTCTTCACTTGTTCCGCCGCTTGATGTGGCGCCGCCTGGGCATCGATGCATCAGGAGTCGATGTCTTCTAGGACTCACTACGAGCCCTCGACATGCACGGCAATCTGGGATGGCGACGATCATGGGCACGAGGGCATGGCTACTACATGGGCGGTTTGGCTTCAACACAATTACACAATTTTTCAAGGGGAGAGATGCTATATTGAGAACATTGTCCACCATATATTGTTCCAAATTAGAGAGTGGTGTTTGGGTAGCATCCCACCGGTTTTATTTTGGGGGAGTTTTCTTTTGACACCACTCTCCTACACATACTTGTACATATCCATCTTTTACTTTAGTACAAACGAACGACTACCAAGTTGTGTAGTCATCCTTTTCCTCTCAAACAAAGTATCATCACATTAAGTCACTACATATTACCTCAAAATTTAATTAGCACTAATTAACACAAGCAACTAATTAAAAAGATAAATATCATGCTTAAAAAAATAGGACTCGCACTATGGCTTGGATCGTAGTGCTTTGATCGGGCATTACTACCCAAGCCGTAGAGCCTAGTAGCCATGGGTAAGATACATCTTGAAATGTAGCGCCTTACTATACGTTAGGGTTCAAGATCGTAATGCACAATGTTGGCCATTGTGTTATGCTATCGCAGATCCTTTTTATTTATTTTTTCTATTCTTCTTTTTTTTTATATTCGAGATTGATCATTTAATTTATAAAAAAACCTAACAACAACACATGTATCTAGAGATCAAACATCAGGAAACATCATGGATCTAAAATATTTATTTGAAATAAAATGAAAGACATGAACAATAATCATCTAACAACAACACATATTTAGGGATCAAACATCATACAAAAACTGTGAGACTTGAAAGGTATATAGTGATAAAAATTTGAACCTAAACTATCCTCATGCAAACAATCATGGATCTAACAAATTTATAGGGATCAAATGGAAACATGGACAATCATCATCATGCAACATCACGAATATGGATGATTTATCTAAAAACAAAATTGAATCATAAATAGAGCCCAAATAGATCCGATCATGATCATGTCATTGGTAATGATTTATCAAGATGAGAACAATAATTGATTCAAGAGTGAACACACATCATAATGAGATGTTGATTAAATCTGGTCGGTTCAACAGAGAAAATCCAAAAAAAGACCATTATTTTGATTCCATTTATGCACCTTGTTTACGATTAGAAATGGGTTTTTTCGGGTTCTTTCCCACCTAGATGAGGCCTCTCCTCCTTCCTCCGACGTCTTCTTGGTGTTGAGAGCCGTCGGTGTCACACTCCTGTCCTTTTGTCGCAGCAAGGGAAAAGAGATATTCACATTTCTCGATTGAAAGGGAGAGGATGGAAGCAAAAATAGAAAGGAAGAAATTGGAAGAAGAAAAGGAAACAAAAAACTAATGGCCAATGAATGGCAATAGTTTCCTTGGTGGCAAAATTTCAGTTTCAAATTTTAAATTCAATTCTGCAATTTATATTTTATTTTATTATTGATTTATTTATGTATATTTTTTGAGGTTTTACACTCCCATTATCTTCTTGCATTATAAATAGTTGCTTGAGTATACTAGACTTATTTTTACACAACCTTTTCTTGCATCACATCTCATTAAAAAGGTACATAGGAGTAGTACCATAAACTAATTTTAGTACTATACAAAAGAGCTACAACTACTTCATTTATTAGTTTCAACTTTATTGAAAGTCAAATGATTTGAAAAATTTTAATGCAATTAATATTAAGCTTACATCTATTTGATACCTCATATCTTTTAACGTAAATGAAGTCCTAAAGCATTCGCCACACATGGGAAAGGGGATATTTGCGTAACGTTTAGACAAATCATACTTGATATGATACGAGACCATCACTATTGATTATCAGATAGAGAAAGTGAAATCAACTAAATATTATATTCTTGATCAAATCGACTATTCACAACTTTGACTTCTTTAGTATTGCATATTTGAATATTTTTCAAACATCAATTGTACAAGTAAATAAATGTTTAAAGTTCCATTTTCTTTCAATTTCGTATATTCGCCAAATTTTCTATAAAATCATTTGTACAAATGATGGGTTTGACAAAAGATTCTAATATTTTTTCTCTAATACAAAAATTAGAGCCAACATATATAGAAATTATTGTCTTAGATCCTCTTACTAGCCTTTATATTTCTTCTCAACAATCAATAAACTATTTACAATGAAGATTTTATTATGTCATTATTCTTTCAATATAAATTCATAATCCATTTTGAAAGAAAATATTATATTCCAAACATAATTCATTATTCAATAATTTACCATTCTTATTTGAAGAAACTAACTTATAAATATTTGTGTAACGTTTAGTCAATCAATATTTATAGAAACTAACTTCGTAAGCTTATATAAAGTCACACATAGCAAAAAATTTAGAATATCCTTTATTAGATTAAACTAACTTATCGATAAATTCATGCAGTATTTTGCATAAATATTATGCTATGATACCATTTGTATGATCGTCGATGCTTGCATGGCCGTGCGGCCACTAGTGCCTACGAGGACGCATGGCGTGCCGGCTGCGGTTGACCGGAGCTGGGCCATCAAAAGATTGACCCTAAAATTACAATTTTGTTTGAAAACATATTTACAAAATTTATAAAAGTTAAAATACTATTTTAATCAAATCTTGATATAAATGGATGCTTGAATCTCTAATACGATTTGAAGAAAAAATCATTTATTAAGATTTAAATATAATGAGCATGGATCATCTCCATTACCTCGTATTCGCTTTCCGTCGAAGAAGCTTTTGTCGGAAAGGACCACAATCGCAATTCCTCTAACTGTATCCACGCCAAGACACTGGAGAAAACTTGTACAGTCGTACCACAACTCTTTTGTGGAGGAAGATCAGAATAAAGAGGAAAGGGAGTAGGAGTGACAAAAGTTGTTTCTTGCATATGAAGAATGAGCACAACATAGATCTATGAGGGGTAGAAGTTTTTGTAACTTTCGTCCTTCATTCTGCCTCCATGATGAGTGAGATAATGAGAATTAATGGAGAGGTCATTCATTATGGCTCCAACTTAATTCCTATTAATTATCCAGTTTGAATATCGATGGTTGAGATTAAATCAATCTGTATCTTATGATCTGACCGTTTAATCGACTATTCGATTGTATCATCATTCAATCAGTATCACGATCTTTATATTATAAAGATCTAATTGGGTTTAGGACAGACTTTGCTCATTGACTGACGCCTAAAAGATGTAAAATTGTTGAGAGATAATGCCTACAGATTTTTGCTTTGACTTAAGTTCAAAATTCTTTCATGTTTCTGTCATATAGGCTCACATATAGGCAGCGTCTGTAAATAATTTTATAAACATTTGCACACCCCTATAAACGTTTCACAAGTTCTAAATATTTGTGTTAGTGATCATATGCAATATCTATTGGCAAAAAGCCTATCCATGTTTGATTTGCATGCCATAATGCAATCATAAGGGCAACTTGAACAATTGACTGTAGTTGCATGATAGATTTTTATTTGTGGCAATATTATGTTTCCTTGACTCAGTAACTTACCGCCACAAGTCAGTGACCTCAAAGCAGAGCCTAGCCGTAGATGCTTACAATGGGCTTTGGGGATAGATAGATGTTTTAACTTGAAACATAATATTTTCTGTTTATCATAACTCAGTACTCCTCCATTTCCTATTTTCTTGAAATCTGTCACTTATTTAATTTTGCTGATTTATGTATTTTAATCTTATATGTGCCAGACTTTCGATGCTGTTGATGGGAAACAAGCTAGGCGTACCAACTCATCTAGTCCTTTAGGAGAACTTTTTGATCATGGTAAATATCATTTGTATAGTTACGTTCTTATTTAACTACGGTAGTATCACTATTTCTTGATTTCTTGAAATTTGATTGTTGCAGGTTGTGATGCTCTTGCGTGTGCTGTATGTCATGTCACTTCACTCTTTTTCCTTAGTTGGATACTTATTCTTTACATATAAACTATTTTATATTATTCATCAGTTTGAAGCCTTGGCCTTTGGAAGCACCGCAATGTGTGGAACGTTCACTTTCTGGTTTTGGGTAATTGCAGCCATCCCATTTTATTTTGCCACTTGGGAACAGTGAGTCCTCTTGTAGATCTTATATTCTCTATTAGTGTGTGAGCATCAATTTTTGTAGTTCTTTCCTTGTTTATGTTAAAACTTCAGCGATCCTTTTATGAAATCATTATTCTTAATTGTCATTACAAATTCATGTTCGCAGTTGTATACTGTCTTCTTGTTATGGAAGTATGCTATTACATCTCATGAATTCGTTTTACTTTAATTAAAGGCCTAATTTCTCCTTTTCCTTTTTAGACAAATCTATTTGTAATTTTCTCATGTAGCACATTGTTGTCTAATTTTTGCTGATAAAGGGTCTTTCTTCTCTCCTTTGGATTATGATTCATAACATAACATCTTTATTCCTTGCACTAGCAAGATTTTATATAGTACAAAGGAGTATTCAGACAGAGATTGATTAAGAACTCATTTATATATACAACAACAACAACAACAAAGCCTTATCCCACTAGGTGGGGTCGGCTAAGAACTCATTTATATATAAACAAATGAATTTACCAAGGCCTGTTTGGGAATTTGAAAAGAGGTTAATAATGACATATTCCATATGTGATAACAGTTGTCTGCATGTAAAGACACTGAATCAGTTGCTTGCCTTAAGCTTTCATCTAATTACATAGTTAACATTTTTTCTCAGAATGCCTAATCAGACAATTCATCACAAACGTTTTTAGAGTGACTCATAAAAATAATTTTTTATTAGACAAAAATAAAAAAAAAAAATTGTTGCTAGTGTCTGTAATCAAATATGTGTAGGCTGCTGACACAGGACGATCATTAACACACTTGATACTATAATGATAATGTTTTGTGTTCACCACTAGCGAAAAAAGAGTGTTCAAGCATCTTGATTTTGTCGCACATTAATTTTTTGTGATCGTTCATTGTCATCTTGTTCTTTGGAGTATTCATTGTTCATGTAATTATCACGACAGTACCAATTTCCGAGAATGATTCATATGCTAATTTCCAGCATTCGTGCATTTTGTGTGAGGTGTTTCTCATAATTCAATAAGAAGAAAATATGAATGAAATAAATTCAACTAAAGAGGAGTTATATATCATTTAATCACATGAATGAATAACAATTACTAGGTAGGTTTATGTATGATTATCCTTATATGAAGTTAAGTTCCATGCATTGATGTTTACTTTGCCATTTAAGTTATCTTTTATTTATCTTTAAAAGGTTGAACATTACTTTTAGCACTTGTTAATGTTTTTATTTTCTTTTTTTTTCAGCTTCTTTACAAACACACTCATTCTTCCTATAATTAATGGACCTACAGAAGGCCTCATGCTAATCTATGTTTCCCACTGGTTGACATTCTTTCTGGGTACGAGACTTCCATTCTTTTCTTAAAATAGGCTAAATTGTTCAACTCTTTCTCACATCAATCCTCTTCAGGAGCGGAGTGGTGGGCACAAGAATTTAGGAAGTCAATCCCACTTTTAGGTTGGATTCCCTTCGTCCCTGGTAAGTGGCTCTTTGACACTTAAGTAGTTCAGCTTGATCTTATTGTTTCAGAGGCTTAGAGACTTTCTTTCTTAGCATTTCCTTTAGCACATTATATGTTGAAACATCCTCTCAGGTTGTAACAAGAAAGCCATCTTTTCTGAAAAACTAATAATAATACGGACTATACTGCTCATAAACAGGCAAACAGTTCATTTTTTTATGAGTGATGACTGACACATGATGGCTAGAAAAGTAGAAATTTATAATTAGGAAGAATATCACACACCGCCAAATAGTTATGAGAATTGTTGGGGACTCGGGTAAGCATGAACAAGGATTTAAAAACAACCGCAATTGGACAGAGATGAATAGTATCTTTGGGATATGCTTCATTATGTTTTACATTTCACACATGCCATGATGTGCGTATTAGTGGTTGAAAATTGAAATGATACTTGTTGGCCCATCCGTATTAGCATTAGATATGTAAAATGTTTGGGAGTCCTCATGAAACATTTTAATTCAACATTTTGATAATTTAGTTCTCCTTTGCATATGAGAATGGTATTTCCTAATTAGCTTTTATGTTCCGGATGTGATTGTAATCTAGACATCAGTTGTCTAGCATGTCGTGGATTCATATCTGACATTTGTGGCATTTAATATTAGCTTATATTATATATCTAATGCAGAATGTTTGTGAGCTAACACTAAATGCTTGTATTGACTGTGACAGAGATCCCATTTTATGGCGTTGTACTATTTCTTATGACTACTGCTGGTGTACTTCCAACGATAAGTGCCAAGTAAGCTTTCTCGTTTTATGATGCAGTTGACTTATAAGACAAAACATGCTACCATTTCTTCTCAAGTTGTTCTTGGATCCGCAAAATGTGGTCTCACACTAAATCGTAAACTTGCTGATAAGTAGTAATAAGACCAAGTATTACTCTTCTAAATCCTATCTTCTGGCATATTGTTTATATCAGGAAGACATTTTCTTTTCTATATCTTCTTTTCTATCCGGTAATAATAATGTTTTTCAAAAAATCTCAGTGATACAGATTTTATACTTTTTTATTTATTTTTACTGTACAGAGCTTTGTTGGGAACAAACGAATTGTTACTAGCATTTCTTGTTTATTTTCTGTGGCATTATCTTTATAATAGATTTTCAAGCTTGTCTTTCCTCAAAAGAAAAAAAAAAGAAAAGAAAAGAAAAGAAAAGAAAAGAAAAGAAAAGAAAAACAAGCTTGTCACATGTGTTATTCAGTTAACTTCCATGGTTTTCTTTTATTTAACTTTGAAGCTAACAGAATTATTCAATTAATCATGGCGTATTTCGTGTGTTGCTTTGTTAAATGAACAATTACTGCTATTGTAGGTGCTTATGCTGGTTCACCATTAAGGATTATACTTAATATCAGTATCTTGATCATCAAATGGTTCTTTATTTTATTTATTTTCAGAAATTTAGGGTCTCAAAATGTGAAATATTTTTGTGCATCAATCTAATCCGCCATAGGCTATGCCTATAAATAGCATAAAATTGGCATTTCTTGACTTCAGGTTTGCATGAGTCCCTATGCCAGTGACATCTTCTATTTGTACTTCTTTGATCAATTGTATTGTTTTCATGCAGTATTAGCAATGTTCACGAAGTTGTCCAAGCAAGAAAAGGAAGCATGTTATTAGCACTAGCTATGGTAAGTGCATTTGCCGAATCTATAGCTGATGGATGTGATTGATATCTATGTATTTATAATGTATTACATCTTTGGGACTTGTGAAACCTCAAATGGCAAGGAATAAATGGTGCACAGTTTAGAATTTCAAGCGTGACATTTAACATCTCAGAAAATATGTGGGGGAAACCTGGTCAATTCCAATTAGGCCCTGATTCCTCAACCATGTGGCTCTCTGTATAAATAGTCTGATGGATAAACGTTGCTGAATTGATGTATATATTAACGTTGATTGATAAGTTTCTTTCTTCTTTTTTTTCGGGTGGCAGCTATTTCCTTTCATAGTACTCATGGCTGGAGTTCTTGTCTGGTATGCGTATGATGTTATTTACAACTAACTTTTCTGTGAACTTGTCCATGTAAGATATTTCTCATAATAGACATTTCACCGTTTGCAGGTCATACTTGTCCCCTTCAGATATTATGCGCAATCAGCCACATTTGCTTGTTGTTGGCACTGGCTTTGCATTTGGATATCTTGTGGTAAACTTTCAACTATATCTTTGCTCTGAACTACTGCAGTTTGGAATATATTGAATTTATAAACTCATTACATGGATTACATTTGGTCACCTGATGTGAGTTCTATGCCCATAGGTAGAAATGGACATGTTATTCGATAAGAATTCATACCTATACTATATAACAACAGAGCAGAAATAACATAGGATGTATGATAATTTTGGAAACCATTTTCTCTTATTGTAGGGCTTTGTTTATTACCAATGTTTCCTTTAAAAGCATATGTTCTTAATTCCATTGAAAAGAAAACATATGTTCTTATAATGAGTCATATGCTAACATTCTGGATGCCAACATTCTGGTTCCTTCAAGTAGATCGTTAATATTTGGAACATATGTAGTTTCAAGAGAAAATGCCATATTTTTATTGACGTCACCATCCCTATAAGAACCTAAGGCAAGAAGTCAAAGGTTAGTCCCATATGAACAAAACTCAAAAGTGATCATGGGCTTATATGTAACTATCCTCTTCACCATTTAAGACACGTTTAGTTCAATCGTGGCATTAGTAAATACTATAACATTACCTTTATATTTCTGAATATTACCTAACGAAGAAAGCATGAGAGAAATTTTAGGGTAGCAACATATCTTTTTCTTAGTATGACTTTTTTGTATCTTTTCTTATTTAATTTATTTTTTATATTGTTCTATCATTGTGGCTTGTCTGTACTTTATGCTAGAAGTATTCTGATGTTGTTTCACTTCCAATTCATTGCAAATGCTTCTTGGCTAGTAGCTCTGTCACAAAGATTGGTGAATCTAAAAAATAAATCGCAGAGCTTTCCCAGCTGCTGTAAAGTTTTGTATAATCTTATTTTCATCATATTGAAGACTTTAATCAAGTTATTTGACAGGGAAGGATGATTCTTGCTCACCTTTGTGATGAACCCAAGGGTTTGAAAACTGGAATGTGCATGGTATGTCATCATTCTCTGAACTTAACCCTGTCATCTGCATCTTCCATATCCTCCTTAACCATTGAATCATGCTTCAGTTGTTGAATCTTTAAGTTGATAAATTTCATCTATCATAACGATATTGATGTTCTTCCAAAGTTATGTCATATAGAAATGCACTAACACTTATTGATTTTCTTTGTCTATAGGCTTTATTAATTCTTCCCCTTGCTATTGCCAATGCGCTTACTGCCAAGCTCAATGACGGGTATGTTTATCCTCTACATTCCTATCACTAGTCTGGTGAAATAAATTTGTCCTGAGATTTTCTCCATGCTCCTGCAGAAATCCTCTAATTGATGAGAGTATTGTTCTACAATTATACTGTTTGTTCACAGGTAAGTGTTTTCCTGTCTTAACTTGTATTTATAAAGAAATCATATCATATTCAGGTTTCAGTCATGATCAAATCTCTCATGAGTCCTAAGAGATAATTGTGCAAGAAAAGCAAAAAAAGGGTCCACTTGTTTTGCCAATTTTCTGTTTTCTCATAAAATGAAAATGGAAATGTGTTTGCTTTAAATTTTAGAAAATAGTGACAAACTTGAAACTATAACTCATAGTTGAGGGTCTGTATTTAGGACTTGAAACATAAACAACTTTTTCTTGCTCTTGGGATCTTAGAAGTGCTGGGTTGGGCTGATACACATGGTACTATAGCTATGTTTTAAGTTTTTTTTATGTTAAATAACAGAAGATGAAAATAGTAAAGCAAACAATTATTCATGTTTTTTTAGATGAAAATTTGAAAATGAAAATAGCTAAGATCAAACAGGTCATAAACTATGGTGGGTGTTTTTTTTTCTTTATTTTTGTGGGGTGGGAGGTTTGCCAAATCCTGCACTTTGAACTTTCCCTTTTATATTTTTTCTTTCTCCTATTACAACTTAAGGCTTGTTCTCTTTAGTCTATTTATAAACTTCCCTTTTTCAGTGTTATATGTTACCCTTATTTTAGGTTTAGCTTTACAATACATGTTGGCATCTTAATTTTAGCTCATAATTAAGCAGATTACCAGATTCTGACTCACTTGTATTTCCTGTTTACTTCTCTTTTGCATAGTGGGACTTTATCTACAGTTTGCTACCTCTGTTATACATGAGATTACAAATGCTCTAGGCATCTGTTGCTTCAGGTTTGGAGAACTGTCCTTGACAGCATGCTGTTATCATGTCACCCTTTTCTTCCTGATATTGCAGAATTTGACTTTTAGCATTTCTTTATGGCAGGATAACCAGGAAAGAAGCTTAACAAAAGGATCAAATATGTGCATTGTAATGAATTCACTACATATATGTAGCAATGATCTCATCCATTTGTTAGCGTTGAAAAGCTTAACAAAGAAACATTTTAAGCTCATTGGCGCATGCTTGATACATTCGACAACACCCTTGTAGAAGATGATCAATATATGATACTTTTTCTTTCCTCCATGAAGTTGATACCTCCAGTTCAATGTGCTGATGAGGGAATTTTGATGAAACACATCATTATTTGTCACTTAGATCATGAGACACATAATTATTATCATTTTATGCCTGCAATACTTTGTCGATCAATGGTGTATCACCATCCATTTTTATCTCGCTAATTGCGGATATTGATGGTATAGAAAATTAATAAATGCTGATGCAGAATTGCATGACAAAGTATTGGTAAATTATTATTATTATTATTATTATTATTATTATTATTATTATTATTATTATTATTATTATTATTATTATTATTATTATTATTATTATTGTTGTTGTTGTTGTTGTTGTTGTTGTTGTTGTTGTTGTTAAGCTTGTGTATTNATTATTATTATTATTATTATTATTATTATTATTATTATTATTATTATTATTGTTGTTGTTGTTGTTGTTGTTGTTGTTGTTGTTGTTGTTAAGCTTGTGTATTATGTTTTATCACCATTCATTTATCACCCTTAAACTTGTTTATGTTAGCGTGAAGCATATGATTGCTAGACTCAGACTTACATGACTTACTAAAAGAATATTTTAAAATTTATGTAAACTTTTATAGGCTTATATAGTTTCAATGATTTTATAGAGTTTGTACTACGCTCTTCATAGTGTTTTTATAAACATTAAAATTTTACTTAACGAACTTATTTATGGTTAACAGTGAGGTATCACAAAAAAGTTATTAAGGTTGAATAATTATAATTAATTTTAGTGCATTTTTATTTTATTTTGCTATTTTTAACTTATATTTGTAATAACACTTCTTTTTGTTATTGTCTTTATATTTATGGATTTTAGATAAGTGCGTGATTTTGTATCGTGCATTTTTATTAATTATTTCATGAATAAATTTAAAACTTCATGAGTTAACTAAGTCACATGTCATTAAGTCATACACGGATGTGTACCTTGTTAATTCAGAAAATGAATTGTTCCTTATTAGGCCTTTTTGTTTGAATTATAAAATTTACATAATCATTTTTGGTCTGAGCTACGATTATTTGTAAATTTAGGATAAAAAACGTAATCATCAACCTCAAAAAGCTTTATGCTCTTATCTGCTCACAGTTTTATGTGTTATGTCTTTTTTTAATAAAGAAAATCAAAGGATTCTCACATAATATTAATTTATTAAATGTATCATTTCAGGCACTGTCCTATACTTTGTATACTTATCGGCTTATTTTCTTAAGGTGCATTTGAATAGATAACTTAGAGTTCTTCAGTTTCCACTGAATATTGATTTGATAAATTAGTTCTAACTTTCTTTGGATGAATTAATGATGTTAAGTTCTAGGAGGTGTTTGGATGAACCGTGTGAAAACCTAAAAATATAGAATTATCTTTTAAATAAATATATTAATTAAAAATAAAATAATAATATTAGTTTGAGACATAATTTTTTTTTCAGTAAATCTTATTATTATAAAATATTTTAAAATTATATTATTAACTTAGTCTAAAATTAATATATAATATTTAAAAAATGTTAATAATTTTAATTAGAAGATATTGAGTTAATAATTATAAAAAATATTAATGATCTTAATAAACATTAATAATTTTAATAAACGTTAACAATCAGAATAAATGTTAATAATTTTATACATTAATAGCAAACTAATAAAATTAAACGTTATTACTTTTAAAAGTTAATAACGTATATATTATAACTTTTAATTTTATACATGATTAAATTTTATACTTAATAAATATATCATAATAAATTAAAAGTAAAAGTATATAAATACGTTAATATTAGTATCATTAAATTAAATTAAAACGTAAAGCTAAAATAAATTAAAAAGTAAACAAAAAGAAGTAAAAGGAGAAAATAAATAAAAAAGAAAAGAAATAGTTAATAAAAAATGTCACATCAGACAAAAAAATTTTAAAAAAAAAAAGCTGCCCTGGGTGGAACAGTCAAGGCCACCAGAACCTGGGTCACGTGACCCTAGGTTCTGGTGGTCTGGTTCCACCTCGGGTTCTACCAAACGGTTCGCGTTTAGTTTCATTTGGTTGGAGGCAGGAGCGGACCCACATAGACGGTGGGGCTACGCCTCTCTCATCAAACTTTTCGGTGTATTAAATATATATATATATATATATATATATATATATATATATACTAGTAGTTGAAGTCAATATATAAATAAAATATTAAGAATTTAGTAGCTTAATTGAATATTTATAACAAGAGGTCTAAGATTTAAATCCTACTAATGACTTATTATTTTGGTCCCCTCCTATATTTTTATTATTTTGCTTTTATACATTTTGGCCCTCCCTATCTTTTGGTTGGAGGATAAAGTATATAATAGAATCTTATATACTTAAAGTTTGTTAAAAAAAAAAGGAAAATAAAATTTATTATTAATGATTATAGTTAGGGGTATTTACGGATCGAGTTTGACCTGACCCGATCTCAAATTCGACTCAACTCGATTGATTTTGTTAGAATTGGGTTGGATCGGATCGATGATAGATTAACTATCGAATTTGATCCAACCTTGATCTTCATTGGATCGCACTAGATCGGGTCGGATCATCACTTTATCCAATTAAATTTTTAAAAATTATATATTTTTAATTATTTTTTACACTACTAAATGTTAATTATATTTTGAAAAATAAAGAAATATATTGTTCAACAGTTTGTAATAATTTTAAAGGATATAAATATAAAATTTTAATATATTTAAATTTTAAAGTGATAATCTTTTTATCAAGAATAAATTAGTTTAAATTTAATAAAAAGATATATAAAAATTTAGATCACCGGAATGGTCGAGTTCGAAAAATTAAAATTCATACTCGATACATTGATTGAATTATGATCGAATGAATTCGGATTCGATTCAACCAACAATATGATATAATTTAATTGAGATTATATCGGTTTAAATTATCGAATTATCGAGTTGATCTGACCTAATGAACGACCCTAGTTGACTATGCATTCTTGCTCAAATTAGTGAGAATCAAAATGAAATTTAACATAACTGATGAACTATATTTTTTGTGACAAACATAATTATGAGGATGAAGTGATAAGACGTTTAAGAAATTTTCGCTAAAAAAAGTTACTCCAATGTAAAAAGGATCATGATAAATGAAAAAAGTTTGGAAATTGATACTTTTATAGTTTTATAAGAAAAATAAAAAGGCCAGTGAAAATGACACCTTTTCATTTCAGTTATATTTGTTTGTTTAAATTAATATATTTTTAATGACCAACTTCAAATTTTATTTTGAAACTGGGCCGTTGATGAAAACATGAAGGGTCCAAATTATATTCTCTTACCAAAATTAATCTTTTGTTTTTTTTTCATAATTACTCGTATCAATATTTTATTTTATTTATTACCCTCCAGAACACTCGGCCGCCTCTGTCCGCTTCCGCCGCCATCGCCTCTTCCTCCTCTCCGGCCGGCGCATCCTCTTTGTCTCAATCGCCCTCCTCTTCCGAGGCCGACGGCCGGCAGCCGGCGGCTGAAGGCTTCCCTCTTCCTCATCCTCCCCTACTCTTTCCTGGTCTCTGTGGCGTAGTCCACCTCGGGGCACCCCTTCCGGTCACTTGCACCTCTCTGGGGTTTCCTCGAGCGGCGGCCGCGTCGAGCGCGGCCGGAGGCGAGGCGGCGGAACCGGGCGTCGAGTGCAACTGGTCTCCCTCCCGAGGGTAAGAAATGGTGTTAGAAATGGAGGTTCAGGGGTTTAGGGTTTTGTTATTTACCTACGTACCGTTTGCATAGGAAATGTTTCATTTTTAGGTCCTAAATCTTCTCAAGTTGCAGGCGACTCTTTTTTTGAAGATTTTAGCGTTGCAGGTGACTCTCTTCTTGACTCCCTTGTGCAGGTTCCGGATGTTTTCTCTCAGCAAGATTGAGCATGACCTGCGTTTGCCGCCTCACTTGCTGAACCGCCCCCTCATTGACGCGATCAAGGAAGAACTCGAGAAGCTCTTCTTGGACAAGGTGCGTGCGCCATTTTTGTCGTCTGAGATTTGGAAATGTTTGTGCCTGTGTTTTGTTAAATTGCTCCGTGTTGTGGCCGCAGGTGATCACGGATTTGGGCCTTTGTGTCTCTGTCTATGACATTCAGAATGTAGAAGGCGGATTTGTCTATCCAGGGGATGGTTGTTGCACGTATAAGGTGATTCCACTTAATTTTTGTTGGACTATTACTTTCTAGTATAACAATACATTCAATTGTAGGGAAAGGTTAAAGTTAAGGGGTTAAGATATAAATAGATTGACAATTGAATCACTAATGCTTTGCAGTTGTAGCTGTTCAGAAGGCAACTTGTTTTATTATGTGGTCTGTTGTGAAAATTCAGTTGTCATGAATGGTTGAGTTATAACATGAGCTCATTGTAACAACATTGTCTTTTTTTTTTCTTAGCTTTTCGAAATAGAAGGCAGTGCGGAAAAATTGCAGTTTGTGTCCAAAGTATGCAACATATCATAATATGTTGCGTAAATGCTGTCTTTGCACATGTCTATGATTATCTTTCAAGTACTTACACAGTGCTTAATTGACAACATTCTTAAATATAAAAAAAACATTCTTAAATATCTGAAAATGTGTTTCTGCTTTCCACCCTTGGATGAAGTCTATATAAGCAGGAGGTGCAATTTGTCGTTTATATTTAATGTAGTATTATCATAGAAAGTTATAATTTTGTCCTTTTACAAGTTGTGTTTAGACTACTAATGTTTCGGCCTTTTGTGGAGGAGATCCTGAGTGCAAATATTAAAGCATCTGATGTTTTATTGTTTTCTTCTTTCACAGGTTGTGTTTAGACTACTAATGTTTCGGCCTTTTGTGGGGGAGATCCTAAGTGCAAAGATTAAAGCATCTGATGCTACTGGCTTGCAGCGTATGTTGATTGGCCTACTTCTTGTACACTTGGTTCTGTATTTCGGATAAATGTACTTCATTGTTCATTTTATATAGTTCATCCTATTTAAGTTCTCAGCAGTTGAACAAAACTCAGATTTAATCGTCTTTGTTCTTATTTCATTTTTTGCCCTTTTACCCTAAAATAGTTGTTCTGTCGCTTTGCTTATAATAGAGTCTGCAAACAACTTGTTATTTTGAAGAAACTGCAAATCTTGGATAAACTCTTTGAAGTGCTTGTCTTTATAACTTGTTACTCACTTACTAAAAGTGGGTATGGTTGCAAGGGGTGCTTCTGGCACTTAATGCACTGATCACAACTACCTAGAAGATATCAGTGCTGATAACACAAATCCTCTTGCCCCTGCCAACTTATTGGAAAAAGATAAAAAAAAACAAATGGAGAATCCTGAAGTTGTGGAAGTTGGAAGAGAAAGGTTTTGCCACAGTAGTTTTGCTCCATTGTCATTACATTTGTGGCACAAAAAGGGATGTGGTGGCATACTAATGAGATAAAAGAAACAGTGCAGGATGAGAGAAAGCAAGAGAGAATTTTATAGAGGAAGAGAGAACATGGTCGAGCTGAGCATGTTTTCTAATAAGGTGCCCCAGTACAAATGCCATACAACCAATGCCTCCATTTCTGATTTTTGATTGTGGCAAAGTTCTTAAAATATATATAAGTTGCAATAGTTCCATCCCATTGGTTAGGAGTTACTTTCATGGTCCCCCATGTTGTGTATAAGCATCCAACGGTATGCATTATACGCGGATTCTAAGCGGTTTATGGGTCTGGAGAGGCCCCTCCCGCCCCATATGTTCTCTAATAGGTATGGTTACAAACCCTATTCCTCTACCTACCAGTGGCCATTGTTGGAGTGGGATCATATTTATGATATTTTTATAACATCAGGGCTTTATTGAATTTGCGTTGCTAGTTTGTGAATAGTATGAAAAATTGGAAATACAGTTTTTGATAAACCACTGTCTTTTGATCTGATTGCCAGTTTCACTTGTGTGCCTTGTGGAGACATTTACATTTGATACTTGGTCGAAGCCTCACATGCATTCATGTTGAAAGCTTTCCATCACTTTTAGCTGTGTGAGATTTTTCTGGGATATGAAACCTTTATAAGGCCTCTACTTTGTCCTTTCTTCTTTAGTTATAGTGTAGAGCTATGTTGTCTATCATGAAGAAGTACTTAACAAAGGTAGTCTTTGCCACTTTCAAGTCCACCAAGATGCCCTCATCCGAAAAAAAGGGCCACAGGATTTCATAATGTGTTACCCACATTCCACAGTTCCAACACATTGGTCATCTTCTTATCGTCGTGTTTTTTGGATAGTTGGATCCCGAAGCATTAAAATCAGAAGCTGGGCTTTAGTTTTCTATCCAATATATTTACTTCAGTTTTCTCCATGCACATCAGATTGGGGATAACATATGCTTTGTGTGGATCAAGTATGTAATTTGATGTCAGAGATAACATATGCTTTGTGTGGATCAATTATGTAATTTGATGTCAGAGATAACATATGCATTGTATGGATCAAGTATGTAATTTGATGTCAGAGATAACTAGTTTTCATCTCACTTGTCAACTTATTTTGCAGTATCTCTTGGGTTCTTTGATGACATACATGCCCCTCTGCATCTGATGCAAAATCAATGTATATTGTAAGGATCATTTCTTTCTTTTGATTTTATCTGTTATAATGAAATGTGCATAGAATGATTCTTATTCTGGTCCAAGGTTTTTTCTGTTAGGTGTTTTTGACATGTTCCCGAAATCTAAATGCACATTGTTTCCCAACATTGGGAACAATTAATAGTTTTCTTTTCAAAAAAAAAATAGTAGTTTTCAATCTCTTGGAAACACTAATATCATTAATAACTTTTTATTTAAATGTTCAATCACTATATTGATATACTCGAGATGGCAGTCAGGATGGTATATGGATTTGGCAATATGGAGATGCTGAACTGCCCATGGATCTAGATGAAGAGGTTCAAATTTGTTTTTTTAATCATATTTTTTCATTTTTCGAGCCTACAACTGAGACATGTAAATATATGTATTAGTTTTTAATGGTGAATTTCTCCATTATAAATTTCTTATAGGTACACTTTCGAGTTTCTAGTATCAAGTACCCTTCCATCCCTGTGGAGCAAGATGCAAATGCAAAGCCATTTGCTCCCATGGAGATTACTGTAAGTTTGCCTTTCTTGCTTTTCTTTGTACATTAATGAAACCTTGTTCCTGAGGTACACATGAAATGAAAATTTCTCTACTCTTAATCACAAATCACAGTTATGCCTAATAATCTGAAAGGGCCAGTGATGTCATATATATGCATTTTCCTAATAAAATGTACTAGTTGTTCAGTTAATTGATGTAATAACATATTACTTCAAATGTTGCCCACGACTAAAATTAATATGTCAACTCTAAACTCAACCCCACCCCTCCCCCACAAGTTGCCATGCGCGCACACACAAAATAATAAGAATAACAAATAAATGTGCCAATCATTTGAAACTTTGTAAGATATTGAACTCCAGATTTTCCTTTGGTTTATGCACATTCATTGAACTACTTTTGCATCTTAAATAAGATGACTATTTTAGGAGACTAAAAACAGGAAAATGAATTCTTTTACAGGCAGAGGTCATTGGAGATGGTCTGGGTCTTGTTTGTTGGTGGGAATAGTAATTGCAGACTTCTATACATGACTTCCTTTTCCAGGATATGTTCTACATGCAAATTCAAGTGCAAATGTAAATGTTGCATTGAATCCAAATGTGACATTTTATCAACCATACTAATATTTGATTCTTGACCATTTACCAGAACACTCTTTTATCTCTATTTTTCTTCTTCCAACATGTAATGGTGTAGATATTCTCATGACCAATGTAAGTAATTCTTTTAGCATACTGAATTAACATATAGATCCCGTTTCACCGTACGGGAGTTTATTGATTATTTTCATCGTTCAGTTCCTATACCTCAAAAAAGATACTGCCGAATAATCTTAATCAATATCACACGGTGACTCCATAATTTTTTCTTAGATAATAATCATTTTTTTTAAAAAAAGTAGTAATCAACTAAATTAAGAAAAAAAATTGAATGTATTGTTATTTCCAGATGGGTGGTTGTCCAAGAAAAATAAAAATGTAATAAAATAATTGTTACCTTAAAAATTATTTGAAAAATGAAACAAAGTAGTAAATTAACAATTAAGAAACTTCATTAATAAAATAATATAAATTTTAACCCGAAGGGCATTGGTCTTTTTTAAATTTTTTTGTTCATATATATATATATTTAATATTGGGCCGTAATATTATCTTTTGATGATGTGGTGCGCTTCTTACATCGAGTCAACCGGGAAAAATTCAAAAAACAAGGAGGGGGTTTCCGGGAAGGGGTTGAATTTAACCATATAAAATTTATTAAAAGTCATATGAGGAAGTTAAATAAATACATTACATGGCCTCGGATATTTATCATCTTCAAACATATTTACTTTCACCATCGCTCTAACCAACAAAGTAATTATTTATGTTAAGTGTATTTAATTAGTCCCACATGGTGGTTTTTTTTATGATAAATTAAACATATATAATTTTCATGCATCTAATGGCCATCGCCGAGTCATGTGGGCTCTTCGGTATAATTTGTGGGGTTTCTAAGGAATTGCCCGAGGGCAGTTTGGTTGGAATATCTTGTAGTGGTGTTTACGGGTAGGGTTAAATTCGATCCGTACTAAAATTTGATTCAACACGATTGATTTTATTCGGGTTGGATTGAGTCGGATTGATGACAAGTTAGTTATCGAAATCGATCCAATTTGATTTTTATTAGATCAAGTCGGATCATTGATTTATCCGATTAAATTTTTCATATATTTTTAATTATTTTATATTATTTAATATCAATTATATTTTTTTAAAAAAGGAAAAATATATTTTTAAAAAAAGAAAAAAATATATTTTTTTAATGGTTTGTAATGATTTCAAAGGATATAAATATAAGTTTTTAATATATTTTAATTTTAAAGTAATATAAAATTTTTATCAAGAATAAATTGGTTAAAATTTAATAAAAAATATGTAAAAGTTCGGGTCATCGGATTGGATCGAGTTGATCGATTTCGAAAAATTGAGACATCTACCCGATTCATTGGTGATCGAGTTATGATTGGATCGGTTCAGTTTTAACTCAACTAATGATTCGATTCGATTCAATTGAGATTGAATCGATTTGAATTGTCGGATTAATCGAATCGATATGATTCGGTGAACACCACTAATCGCCAGGAAGGGAAGGCGAGTTAATTTAGTCCCTTAAGTGTTGGGTTTGATGGAGATTGTAATGCAATTGTTGCTTCGTTGAAATCTTGTAAATCCAACGAGAATTTATGGGCAAAACTTGTAATCCCGGTTACACCGTAATTATACCGCTGTCTTTTTTTTTTGCAATTTTCTTTTGAAGCAAAATCACACGAAATTAAATGTTGATAGTATTAAAAAAGAAAAAGAATCGGGTACCTTACTAATGATACTTCTTCTATTTTAATTTCAATTTCAATGGATGCATTGATTGACATGTATACTTGTCCTCGTAACTTCGCATGATCTTGTCGACCAAACTGTAGTCACATACAAATTAATTAGGCCAATTATTTTTGAGAAAATTATTGTAAACCCAAGAATAAAATAAAATCTACCTTGAAATGCACTATATGCATTGCATTAGTTATTCTTATTTTTTCAGATGGAAAAAAGGACATGTCATTTTTAAGTAGCTAAAACGAAATTGTGATACGATGAGTTAGAAAAGTTGAGAGCCATTTAATTGAGTCTATGGTTTGATTCATGGCTTGGTAGATATGTCTTTGTCAAATTTCTTTAGGCATTTCAACAGTTGATCGCAGTGTTCCAAGAACACGCTTTCCACGCACATATTACCCAGGTCAAGCTGTACATAGCTAATCTTTTTCCATCCAATTCTATTTAATTATCCTTCTTCTTTTATCTTTTTTATGTATAAATTTAATTTTACTATATTCATTTTAATTTTTTATTTTAATTAGGAGTGTTCACGAGTCAGATTTAATCTGATTCTATTTTAAATCCGACCTAATCTGATTAATTTTGATCGAATTGACTTGGATTGATTCGATAATGAATTAGTTATCGAACTCGATCTAATCCGATCCCTATTGGATCAAGTTGTATCGGATCGAGTAATCAATTTAGTTAATTATTTTTTTAATATTTTTTAACTATTTTTACAATATTTATATTTTAAAACATAAATAAAGTTATTTTTTAATAATTTATAATACTTTTCAAGAATATAAAGTATAGATTTTTAAAATATTTTAATTTCAAAATAATATAAAATTTTTATCTAGATCAAATTTGTTCAAACTTAATAAAACAAATATATATAAAAAGTCGAATAATTAGGTTGGATCAAATTAAATGAATTCAAAAAAATTAAAATATCTGTTCAATTCATTGATGATCGGGTTCGTTCGAATTCAATCCGATCAATAATTTGATCCGAGCGTCTCATGTTTAATGAGTCAACTCGATCCGATAAACATCCTTAATTTTAATTGTCTTCGAGCCGAGCAGCCCCCGGAAAGGTAAATATTAGACAAAAATCGTAGGGGGAAGGTAAATATTAATGCATACATGTTGCCGGATAAAATCAATAACTCTACAATCGTCTTCAACTTTTTAACTTTATCACCATCTAATTAATTTTGCCGAGTCAATTTAACTTTAGTCCTATTACCGAACTGATTTCTATAATAATAATAATAATAATAATAATAATAATAATAATAATAATA
>LTAE01003253.1:6978-32130 GCA_001647135.1 Pontederia paniculata
CTCTCTCTCTCTCTCTCTCTCTCTCTCTCTCTCTCTTTCTCTCTCTCTCTCTCATCATATGGCTGCAGCATCTTTCACTTGTCTGCTTCTCGTTCTCATATTATTTGTTTTGTTCAATTCGTGCTGCTCGTGCTCTGAAATTTACTGGCACTGCAACGGTACTGAGATCAGACTTCCCTTCTACGCCGACGTCCCTGATGACCATTGCAGAGGACATTTTCTAGTCAGGTGCGCTGGTGACCGAGAAAACGTACTGCAAATCCAACTTCTAGATGACTATTGGTATGCCATACAAAGCATCTCATACCATGACCATATACTTGTCATTCGAGATGAAGACCCTCCTCCTGATTTCAACGAGGAAGGTTACGTCTACAATTTTACAGAGCCTATGGACATAATTCACCATCCCAGCCGTCTCAAATCTCTAGAGGAAAGAGGACCTCTTTACAGGTGCAATGAACCGGATGGTCACTGTTTATGTGACGTCTTCGGTCACCTGCAGGATTCTTGTACTACTTGTGTAAACTACAGGATCTTTTATGCAAGTGCATTTGAGAGCTACCGGAGAGTTCACGAGAATTGTTCATCTTCATCCTATGAGAAAACATCCTTCTACGAGTGGAGGATGTTATTTAAGGAATCCGGCGATCTCTTTCTGCTATCTGCTGGCTTTTCCAGCGGGTCGATGGTGCTTCGTCCAGATTGCTTCGAGCATAGTGCTACAGGAGAATCAATTTGCATCAATAGTGAAGTCAGAGAAGGTTGTTTTCTCCACTTTGCATTTTGGTTTTTCAGTAAAAGAAATGTACAAGATTCTTCTTGTCCTTCTGTTCCTATAGATCAGAATCACAGATATAAAACTGTTTACTGATTGCCTACAAATTGCATATGGTGTAGGCCAAAAAAGGTACATCAAGGCGATTGCGATAGGTAGGAGATCTTGTCCGATGTTAAGTATTTCTTCTGTTCCATCGCCATTGTTTAAGATGATATATCTTCTACAACTTTTCAGGTGTAGCAGCTGCATCAGGATTCTTTCTAATCTGTGCAGCATTACTTTTCTATCGGCATCAGCAGCTGATGCATGAGCTATGTTCCACAACTTACTCCACGACATCAAAAAATACGCAGAAGATTGAAGCACTGTTAGAAGAAAATAGATATCTCTCGCCAGTAAGATATAAATATTCAGACATTAGAAGAATAACCAAATCTTTTCATGAAAGGCTCGGTCAAGGTGGCTGTGGAACAGTATACAGAGGTACTCTGCAAGATGGCCGCTTGGTAGCCGTGAAGATGCTGAGCAGCTCGAAAGGAAATGGAGAGGAATTCATCAATGAAGTTGCCAGCATTGGTGGTACCTCTCACGTCAACATCGTCAGACTTCTTGGCTTTTGTATGCATGGTCAGGAAAGAGCTCTGGTGTATGAGTTCATGTCGAATGGATCTCTGGACAAGTTCATTTGCTCACATGAACAAAGGATGAATCTTGGCTGGAAGAGACTGCAGGACATTGCTGTCGGCATTGCTCGAGGACTTGAGTACCTGCATCGAGGATGCAACACTCGCATCGTCCATTTCGACATCAAGCCACACAACATCCTACTGGATGGTGAGTTCTGTCCTAAGATTTCTGATTTCGGATTGGCAAAGCTTTGCCCTCCAAAAGCTACCCTCTTCTCAATGATGAATGCAAGAGGAACCATAGGTTACATTGCCCCGGAGATTTTCTACAGAAACTTAGGTGTGGCCTCTACCAAATCTGATGTCTATAGTTATGGAATGGTTATCTTAGAAATGGCTGGCACTAGGAAGGATCCAACTGCAGGTGATGGCAATTCAAGTGAGGCATACTTTCCTCAGTGGATCTATAAGCAGCTGGAACAGGATGGAGATTCACAAGCTTTCGACATCGCAATCGAAAATTCGGAGATTGCAAAAAAATTGATGCTGGTTGGTTTATGGTGTATACAGACTATTCCTGCAAATCGACCATCAATTAGAAAGGTTATAGAGATGCTCAAAGGAAAGATGGATGATATAAAACTTCCACCACAGCCTATCTATCCTTCTCCTCGTTTGTTATCTGCTCTTACTTCTTCTTAGCCATAAAAGATGCAAAGATCATGTAACTGCAGTAAGTTCTTTTACAGCAACATTAACATGGTTCAAATTGTTGTCATGTACATGATGGCATATACAGAGAGGTAGAGAGTGGATGAGTCATAACTTTTCTAAATGTGTCAAATTTGAGTTAGGCCAATGCTTCTTAATTTGCATTTCATATGTACAAGTTTGTTCACGATGCAAACCAGAACATGAGTTAGGACTAAGATGTCAAAAATAGAGCAATCCGGTAGAAATCTTCATAGACGCCATTAGAGATCATACAAGAACATGTAACAAGAACACAGTGACAAGAGTGATTGGGGAAAAATTGAACTGAAAATTTTATTATGAAGTAGTGTAACTAACTAACTCCCCTTCTCTTTCTTTTATACTGTACATATAAAAAATATCTTAGCAGCGGACGTCCGGTGGCTAAGCACACGGGAGCGGACGTCCGTTCATTGATCGAGAGATCAATGGAGCGAACGTCCATGAATGGAGCGAACGTCCGTTCATTGATGGAGCGGATGTCCATGAATGAAGCGGATGTCCGGTGATCAACCGCGCGGGAGTCCATTGATCGAGAGATCAATGGAGCGGACGTCCGTGAATGGAGCGGACATCCGGTGATCAACCGTGCGGGCGTCCATTGATCGAGAGATCAATGGAGCGGACATTCGGTGGTCAAGTGCTTGGACGTCCATTGATCAAGCGGACGTCTAATACTTCTCAACACTCCCCCTCAAGTTGGTGAGTGATAGACGTCTAGCAATCCCAACTTGCTGATAAGAAAGTCGTGTTGATGTCGGCTTAAGGCTTTTGTTAATAAGTCTGCAAGCTGATCTTTGGTAGACACATGTTGTAGTTGAATTGACCTTTGTAATACTTTTTCCCGAACCAAAAAAACAATCCACTTCAATGTGTTTCGTGCGCTCATGAAACACAGGATTCTTAGTAATATGTATGGCAGACTTGTTGTCACTAAGAACTTTGCACGACTTGTTTACATATAATTGCAGTTCACTAAACAGGCGTACTAACCACATTATCTCTGCTGTAATTAGAGCAATGCTTCTGAACTCTGATTCTGCTGAAGAACGGGACACAATAGTTTATTTTTTTTATTTCCAAGAAACAAGTGATTCTCCAATCTTTATGCAGAAAGTTGATACTAATTTCCTAGAAAAAACGCATGAGGCCCAATCCGCATCACAAAAACCTATGAGTTCATTACTCTTGATTGCTGGAAAAAATAGACCTTTTCCAGGAGAGGACTTCAGATAACGAATGACTCTCATAGCTGCTTCAAGATGTGATTGTTTTGAATTGTGCATGAACTGACTCAAATGCTGAACAGAGAAAGTAATGTCTGGCCGAGTTTGTGTCAGATATATTAACCTCCCTATAAGTTTCTGATACTGCACAGGTTCAGATAAAAGTTTGTCTGCAGTGAAAAGCTTCCTTTTTTTCTTTTGTACACACAAGCTTTGATCATATTCAAACGTTGTTAACTTCAAATTCTGCTCGAGAGGAGTAAACACAGGTTTTGAACCAGTGAGTCCCACATCTGAAAGAAGCTCTAGTGTATATTTTCTTTGAGTCAGAATAATTCCCTTCTTTGAATGTAAAACTTTCATGCCCAAAAAATATTTGACCTCACCTAGATCCTTGATTTTCAGGTTGGAACTAAGAATTGATTTGGCTTCTTCTATTAATTCACTACTATTGTCGGTTACTAGTATATCATCAACATACACTAGAAGACCCACATATGAACAACCAACCATTTTAGTAAACAATGTATAGTCATTTCTACTTTGAGAAAAACCAAATTGCAGCAGAATTTCAGTGAATTTTAAGTTCCATTGACGAGAGGCTTGTTTTAGACCATATAGAGAGACTTTTGCAACTTGCATACTTTAATTGTATTCCCTTTATGAATCTTCAATCCTTGAGGTAACTCCATATAAACTTCCTCAAAAAGATCCTCATTCAAAAAATCATTGCTAACATCCAAGTGATACACTGGTCATCCATGTTGTGCAGCTGAGATTAATAATGCTCTAATGGTGATTGCCTTGGCAACTGGAGAAAATGTTTCCTTATAATCTATACCTTCTTTTTTATTACCTTTTGCTACCAGCCTTACTTTGTACCTTTCTATATTTCCTTCAGCTGTCATCTATACTTTATACACTCATTTGCAACCAACTGGTTTCTTGCCGACTGGTAAATTAACAATTTGCCAAGTCCCATTTTGTTCCAAAGCGGACAATTCTTCATCCATTGCTTGTACTCAGTTTTGATCCTTGGCTGCCTCATAATAACTTGTTGGCTCTTTCACTTGTGATAAAGAACTCAGAAAAGTAATATATTTGCTGCTTAAGGACCGGTATGAAGTATAATTATGTATTGGATACTGAATAGAGGTTGCTGCTCCGGTAATACATTTTGGATCAGTGATATAATTTTTAAGCCAAACAAGAGGTTTACTGATTCTTCTTTCTCTTTGTACCTCTTGAATCTCATTATGTATATTATCAACATTACTAGGTAATATGATCTCATCAGGATCTCTGTTATCTGAAACTTCCGATGCTTCAACATCAGGTGTAGAAAGCCTCATATCCTCAGTTTGTACTTGCTGAATTATATGAGAAATATGTTCAACACTATTGAATTGTAAATCATCATATAATTCTTGAAGAAACAATTCATGATTATGAGAGCAGGAGGATAAAGTACTCTCAGAATTTGTCAAAGTCTCTTTCTGTACAACAAAAGGAAAAATGCTTTCATAAAACTTCACATCCCTGTTGACAGTAATTTTATTAGTCTGCAGATTTAAAACTTTATAACCCTTCTGAGTTGATGAATAACCTAAGAACACACCCATCAATGCTCTTTTGTCAAACTTATCTGACACAGTTTTATTTGTTATAAAACAAAGACACCCAAACACTCTTAAGTGTACTAAATCTGGTTTTTTACCAAAGAAGTTTTCAAAGGGTGTTGAATTGTTTAATACCTGTAAAGGCATCCTATTAATCAAATGTACTGAAGTCTGAACTGCCTCACCCCAGTATTGAATTGGAACTTTTCCTTGAAAGAGAATGGCTCTTGCTGTCTCTAAGATATGTCTATGTTTTCTTTCGACTAGACCATTCTGTTCTGGAGTGTACACACAAGAGCTTTGATGTAAAATTCCTTTTGCTGCAAAAAAATTATCAGAAGCTAGATTAAAATATTCTGAACCATTGTCTGTTCTGACCACTTTAACTTTGGTGTCATGCTGATTTTCCATCAGGGTAATAAATTGTATCAATGCAGATGTGCACTGTGATTTAGATTGCAACAAAAACACCCATGTGAGTCTACTATGATCATCAACAACTGTTAGAAAATATCTATTGCCATTATGAGTAGGAATTTTATAAGGGCCCCATGTATCAATGTGTAACAATTCAAGGATCTTCTTACTTCTGTCTTTAGGAAACACATGATAAGGCAACTGAGTTTGTTTTGCCAAAGGACATACAGTACAATTCAGTTTAAAATTTGAATTACATTTTCTAACTGCTGACAGAAACTTCAATTTTTCTGCAGGAATATGTCCCATCCTCTGATGCCAAAGATGCAAATCTGAAACTCCAGTTAAAGCTTTAGTTACATGGAAAGATGATTTGCTCTCTACATTGTCCTCCAGGTAGTAGAGTCCTTTCTCCTTCCTACCAATCAGGTTCTCCCTCCCACTGAACTGAATAGTGCAAGATTCAGAAGTAAAGCAAACTGAACAAGATAAGCCTTTAGTAAGCTGTGACACTGATACTAGATTGAACTTGAATTCAGGAACAAATAGAACATTACTTAACTTCAACCCTGAATTTGTTAGGTAGGTACCCACATGTGAAACTCGTGAAGTACTACCATTAGGTAGAATTACAGAATTATCACATTGTAATCTCCTTGTATCTGTGAGCCACTCAACATGAGATGTCATGTGATTTGAGGCTCCAGTATCTAAAATTCATAGTCTAAGTGATTTATCATTAGACTGCAAATTAGTACATGCCGTGTTTACTATAGCATCCGATGATCCTGCTTCTTTGTACTGCTTATCTGTAAGCACTAGTAGATTTGCATAATTGGTAGAATCCGTCAATTGATCTTGAATTAATAAGAAACCAGGAGAATTTGATCCACTAAAATAAAGAGGACTTGTGACATCAATTACTGATAAGACAGAAATTGATGAACTAGAAGAAGCCATACGTGAATCTTTACCAGTAGATGAAGAAACACTTGGCAATCCAGAAACATGAACAAGAAACCAGAAAAACTTTGCAATCTGACCAAATTAAACCAGGAAACTATACAATCTGACCAGATCTGCAAAGAGAAGAAAAGCTGCAGTGATCGTCAATTCTTCTGTTCTGATAAGCCATTGCGATTGCTTGTTTAAGATAGAAAACCTCGCGATCCAGAAAACAAGATCAGAAAAACCAGAAGGAGAAGACAACTATGTTAACTGACCAGATCTGGAGAATGAATAGTAGAACGCAGCAATCAGCAATCCTTGAGCTCTGATACTATGTCAAAAATATAGCAATTTGGTAGAAATCTTCATAGACGCTATTAGAGATCGAGATCATACAAGAACATGTAACAAGAACACAGTGACAAGAGTGATTGGGGGAAAATTAAACTGAAAATTTTATTATGAAGTAGTGTAACTAACTAACTCCCCTTCTCTTCCTTTTATACTGTACATATAAAAAATATCTTAGCAGCGGACGTCCGGTGGCTGAGCACACGGGAGCGGACGTCCATGAATGGAGCAGACGTCCGTTCATCAATGGAGCGGACGTCTGTTCATTGATGGAGCGGACGTCCATGAATGAAGCGGATGTCCGGTGATCAACCGTGTGGGCGTCCATTGATCGAGAGATCAATGGAGCGAACGTCCAGTGATCAACCGTGCGGGCGTCCATTGATCGAGAGATCAATGGAGCGAGCATCCGGTTGTCAAGTGCTTGGACGTCCATTGATCGAGCGGACGTCTAATACTTCTCAACATAAGAGGGCATGAATGGGACCAGAAAGACTTGTCAAATTAAGAGGATATATGGATCCACTTTGATTGCATGTACAATTATGAATATAAAGATATTCAACTTTATTTATAATTTTCTGTGTAAGTCCACAGGATTTAATTTTATTATATATTCATCAGTGAATATATAGAGACAACATTTGTATACAATAAAAAAATATTAATATTATTATTTATTAGAGTCTAATAAATTAATTTAAATCAATTATATATTAAAACTACTAAATCAATTTATAGCTAACACATACTATAATGAATACTTAAATATATGAAATGATAAGCAAGACATCAAACTAATACAAAGAATTAAATATAGTTAAATTAAGAAATAAATGAAGATACTACCTACTTAAGTAGGTAACACCGTACTACTTATCTTATCAATCATAAGATATTAAATATATGATAGATTTAATAATTTATAATAAACTATTTAATAAAAAGAATATCTTGTATTCACCGTTGTGGACATGATAAGTAGTACGGTGTTATCTATTTAAATATATAGCATCTTTATTTTTTCTTAAATTAAATTTTATATTAAAAATAGATGAATCGATAATTTCAAAAAAAATTGCTAACATATGATGCAATTTTACTAATAATAAAAAAATAAAAAAATATTGGCGCCTCCGTGAGCATGGGACCATATCCCCGCTGCGCGACAGAGAGATTGAGGAGAGAAGCGAGAAAGTTAAACAATATTTCTTCCAAATTAATTTCTGTTCCTGACTTTTTATTCATGAGTGAACCAGAAAAAAAATATTTCGTTTAAAAACATAAGCTTTAATAAAATTTAAGTAACATAGTTAATTAATAATTTCGAATTTAATATTTAAAATTGGCAAGGAATATTGTTATAGGGGTGAAAGTGATTCAAATCGGATGATTTTTTCATGTCTAAAAAACGAACACAAAAGATCATCCCAAACTTATTTAAAGAGAGAACAAAATTGATAGACGGTTATGATATCTTCGGGTCGATGAACTACTTTTTTAACATAATACTTAAAAAAATAAAAATTAATAATATAAACTTTATCACATTAAATATTGAAAATAATTAATAGAATAATAATCAAACTCGAAAATTCAACTACATCAGATTATATCAAATAATATATTATTTTATCCTAATTTCATATTCAACTACATCAGATTAATTCAAAATACCAAAATTCAACATAATTATAATAAAATATTAAAATTTAACTTAATAACTTTCACATTTAGTTATATATTAAAACAAGTTTTGCTAATAATAGTACTCAATTTAATTGAAGATGTAATAGAAAAATATAAGAATTAAAAAATAATTTATAAAAAAGAGTGATATTTTAGGTATATTAACAATTTTATGAATATTATTTTAAATTTGGTTTGGTCTGGACTCTGTCAATTTTTTTTGTTACGAATCTCATTATAATTAAATAATTTTATTTCTTTAAAAAATCAATTTAAAGTTTATTGAAGATGCATTTTTTTATCTTTTCAAATCGATTTTTTCGAGTTGAATATATTTTTTATATTATAAGTTTTTTAAAGGAAATTAACTTCAATTAATGAGGAATAGCGTCCATAAGCTGTCTGATAGGTCACATAAGATAGACCTTCAAATAAAAAATTATTAAAATTGGATCATTGTTCAAATTTAGTCAAAAAGTTTGCAATTTTATTTGCTTTCCAAAATGAGGTTAATGAAGGTATATAATAATTTATGATGCACTTAATATGATGCATGATCTAAATTATTAATTTAAAAATTAATAATTTAAATTATATTTAATTAATGACTTAAATTTTTAATTGAATAAAATTTAAATCATTAATTTTTAAATCAGACTGGGTGCATAACAAATGCACCCTCTTACAAAATATATGATAATAAAATTATGACATATTTGTAAAGACCGCCGTCCATGTTGACTGTGACCCATCAAGAAAATTGTGCCTAAGTCTGAATTAGTCATGACCCTCAAAAAGCCGATGCCAAAAAACAAAACAAGAGGACCAAGAACTGCTACTACGCGTTACTTGGCATCTCACCACCTCGTCCGCCGTTTAGGGACGCTCCACGGAGACGAAGGCGTCCCAAGTTATGCATCACAAGCTGGCGTTGCGTCCCGAACTGGTCCTCGTCTACATCCTCCTTTTTGCCCACTGCATCTCTCATCCTGCGAGCTGCCAGGATGAATCATTGGGTGATGACTGCAAGCCACAGAGCTGCGGCAACCTCACTGAGATCAGGTACCCGTTCTGGCTCACCGGCAAGCAGTCCGACGGCTGCGGCGTTTTCCAGGTGACCTGCGACGACGGCGGCATCCCAATGCTCGAGAAGTCTTATAATCGCTACTACTCCATCCTTAACATATCCTACGACGAACGCTCCGTCTTGATTCGCAACAGACAGCTGCTGAAGCAGAGGTGCATGCTTCCCCAGTTCAACGTCTCCTACAGCCTCACATCGCTGGCCGTGGCCAAGGAGAACAGAAACCTCTCCTTCGTCTACGGCTGCAACGCGTCGCTGTCTCCGCCCGAGTACTACCCGGTACTGTGTACTAACACGAGCAGCTTTGTTCATCTGGGCGGGGGATATGAGGAGCCGCAGGAATCGCTTCGTACGGGTGACCAGTGCAAGATCTCTGTTTTCCCGGTAATTGGATTCGAAGGCGCGACGGGCAAAGATTACGAGAAGCTGATGAGCAGCGGTTTTCGTCTGCAGTGGACTTTGGAGAGCTGCGCAAACTGCTTCCAGTGCGCGAGCGGTAGCTGTGAGTTTTATCTCCTCCTCCAATTTCTACAACTTAAATTTCTGCATTACTTCTTAACATTACCTGCTAATCTACATTATCTGATAGAAACATTACCACCTATTAAATTATCAGTAATGTGCATTACCCCGTTTACTATATATAAGTAATCCAAGTGGTAATTTACTTATATAAATAATTACTAAATAATATACATCATTTTACCAAAATACCCTTCATAAATATAATTAAGTTAAAAATTTTATATTATTGAATTAAAATTTATCAAGCTAAATTATGAATTCACAAATTAATGAATTTAAGTAATTAATACCCTTCAAATTAAAATAATAATAAAATAATCTTTATAATTAATAATAATAATTTATAAAAAATTAGTCTAATTAATAATACTTATAAATTATTAATTAGTGCTATATTTTAATTCATAATATGATCATAATAATATAATATTATTTAAATAATATTTATTATGGTCATTAATATAATAATAATAATAAATTATTATTATTATTTGCGTTATTGTTATTATTATATGATAATTATTATTGTGTTATGTTTTATTTATAGAAGATTTAAAAGGGCAAAGAGGGAAACTAATATAAATAAGATTGCCACTTAGGTGGTAATCTGGATAGACACCCCCCTCATAGGTAATGTGGATTACCACTTCATAGGTAATCTGCATTGCTAGGCAATCCAGATTGCTTACGAATTAAAATAAGTAAACAGGGTAATGTGGTGGGCCCAGGTAATTTTAACTTCAGATTACCAGTAATCTACAAAGATTACTGTGAGGGAAACGCCCCCTTAGTGTATCTTCACTTCTTCCTCCGACTGAATCATATCAATGATTTCTTCTTTCCTTAAATATTAATACTTAAAAATTGATTGTTCTCTTGACTGTACATTTTAAATGAACGATGAACATAGAAATAGAACAATCATTTTTTTTTCAAAGGAAATCTTAAATTCTTTAACTAAAGGAAGCGTCCATACAAATTATATTCGATAGGTCAGAGGGTAGACCATCGGATCAAAAAAAAAATTGCCTGATTTGATCGGCCGAGACTTGACAAAAAAATTGCGGCTCTTATTAGTTTCGCGCAGTATATGTCTAACTTCAAAAAGTTTAAAAAACAATAACATAGGCTAGATCTCTTGCATAATTCCCTAAACCCTCCGAAGACATTTTGCTCCCTTCCTAACAATATCGATCACTATGTTAGAATCCGATTGACATATGAGTTTGCGATAATTCATCTCTATACATCATTTTATCTTGTATCGTAATCCTCAAGCTTCTGCTTTCATTGTGAATTCTATGTCATACCTCGAAGCACTTGCATAAAGGCATTCACGGTTAGAATTGCGAATAATTAACCAGTTCCTCCCTACTTGGATCCGATGAAAGATCCATCAGTATTGAGTGTAACCCAATTAGGAGGAGGAACCCCCCATCAGATCTATTGCGATGGGGATGTGAATTTTCCTCGGGATTTAGGATATTGCGTGTTTCGTCATTCTTGTTTCAAGATGTTTACGTGGTAGCCTCCCATTCTTGTTTCAGGATTTAGAACAATCATTCTTGTTTCTCAATACACAATATGTATACTCCACCTATGAATAAACAATACAAAAATATATTATTTCAAATGTTCTGTCTCTACTGTATTTTAGTTCCTGAGAAAATTGAATGTAGTTGAATATTATTTTTTTTTCATTTTTATTCACTGTAGAATTATAGATCAAACTTATAAAATAAAACTTTTATATTGATAAGCTATAAATTGCTTATATTGCAGGCCACAAGAGTCGCAAAAAACAGATTGTGATAAGTAAGAGACCTTGTCCATCATTGTGTTTCTTCTATTGCATTTTTATTTGTCGTGATAACCATCTCTTCTGCAACTTTTCAGGTATAACAACAGCATCAGGCTTCCTTATGATCTGCGCAGCACTGCTTTTCTGTACACGGCAGCAGCTCTTGCACCAGTGTTCCACTATTTTCTCCACAAAATCAAACAATATGCAGAACGTTGAAGCAATCTTAGAACAAAATGGATCCATATCTCCTATAAGATATAAATATTCAGAACTTAAAAGAATAACCAAATCATTTCATGAAAAGCTCGGCCAAGGTGGCTATGGAACAGTATTCAAAGGTACTCTCCGTGATGGCCGCTTGGTAGCCGTGAAGATGCTGAGCATGTCAAAAGGAAACGGAGAGGAATTCATCAACGAAGTTGCCAGCATCGGCAGTACCTCCCACGTAAACATCGTCAGGCTCCTTGGCTTTTGCATACATGGTCAGAAAAGAGCTCTGGTGTATGAGTTCATGTCGAATGGATCTCTGGACAAGTTCATTTACTCGGATGAACAAAGGATGAGTCTTGGCTGGAAGAGACTGCAGGACATTGCTGTCGGCATTGCACGAGGACTTGAGTACTTGCATCGAGGATGCAACACTCGAATCGTCCATTTCGACATCAAGCCACACAACATCCTACTGGATGGTGAGTTCTGTCCTAAGATTTCCGATTTCGGATTGGCAAAGCTTTGCCCTCCTAAAGATAGCCTGTTCTCAATGATGGATGCAAGAGGAACCATAGGTTACATTGCCCCGGAGATTTTCTACAGAAACTTAGGTGTGGCCTCTACCAAATCTGATGTCTACAGTTATGGAATGGTTATCTTAGAAATGGTTGGTGGGACTACAAAGGATCCAACTGCAGGTGATGACAGTTCAAGTGAGGCATACTTTCCTCAGTGGATCTATAAGCAGCTGGAACAGGATGGCGATTCACAAGCTTTCGACATTGCAACCGAAAATTCGGAGATCGCGAAAAAATTGATGTTGGTTGGTTTATGGTGTATACAGACTATTCCTGCAAATCGTCCATCAATTAGAAAGGTTATAGAGATGCTTGAAGGAAAGATGGATGATATAAAACTTCCACCACAGCCTATATATCCTTCTCCTCCTTTGTTATCTGCTCTTAATTCTTCTTCTTAGCACTAAAAGATGCAAAGATCATGTAACTGCAGTAAGTTTTTATACAGCAACATTAACATGGTTCAAATAGTTGTCATGTACATGATGGCATATACAAGGAGGTAGAAGTTGGACGAGTCATAACTTTTCAAAATGCGTCCAATTTGAGCTAGGCCAATGCTTCTTAATTTATTTGCATTTTCTATGTACAAGTTTGTTCATGTTGCAAAGCAGAACAGGAATTAGGACTAAGACTCTAAGAAGGCATTATCAGGACGAGAAAGACTTGTCAAATTAAGAGGATATATGGATCCGCTTTGATTGCATATTATGAAAATTTCCAACATACTACCAAATATACATTATGACTGTGTCGTGTTATATGCTGTTTTTCCTATTTATAATGAATGAGTAATCAAACAATCACATTGTGAATCAGGGGAAAAATATTCTTCTTTGATATTTAGATATCTTCATAAGTAGGTATAATAGAATCCCTTATAAGATCACATCTATTCATTGGTGAGCAATAATGATGCATATCCGTTGGGTCATGCAATTAGCTCAAGGTAATCAATTCTTTTTCTCACTGGGATCGGGAGCTAGTAGTCATGAGTTCGAGCTCCGAAGTCGTCAATTTGGTCAGAGAAATATTATTTCTACTCTTTATCTCGACTCCGAATTAGTTAGGTGCTAGTAACCCTAGACACCGAAGCCCTCGAGCGGGTAAATTAAAAAAAAATCTTCTTCTCATTCGTCACAAGTTAAAGTATCATGTGGATATCAGACGGAAAACAGGAAAGGATATACATGATATAGAGTATTGATTGCATATATGCATATGGGATTTATTGGTTTCTTTACTACATCTGGGTGGGCACACACAGGACCTCAACACATTTATTAATTGCATACTGCAAGCAATATCATTCAATGGAATTGGAGAAAATATCTCAACCTAAGCCTACTAAAATCACCTAATATCTCAACTTGTTGCATGAGGACACTTAGATAAACCCTGTCTTCCATGTAAGGCATCCGTGTGTTTCTTGTCCCAAGTCCTAACCCACTTGAAACAGGAATTCCCAATCCATTGAAATGTTGTTGAAACAGGAATTAATTCATCAAGGGGCACATACTTTTGAAGTTCCATTGTGTGATTTATTCTTGTGTTTAAATCAATATATTACAAAAATCTTAGCTTGATGAATTATATATGACACTATGGTTTTCCCTTTTATGCTTGTTTTTTCCCTAAAAGATGGGGATGGATGACACTATTTTCTTCCTTTTAATAACCTCATCAATGATGCCTAAAGCGTTGGAAAGAAGACACATTATAAGGCATGAAGGTTCCTAATTTAAGTGGTATTGGGACCCATGAATTGCAAATGGATAATATTTATAATGATCCACGTACACAAAGAAGCAAAAACTATTTAGGGAAAGGGAAAAGGCATGGCATAAAAAAACAACCAATAAAAGCTCATACGGAAGCATCATATATATATTTTAAAATGAGAGCTTAGGTCATATATAAACTATCCTTTCATCGTCCATTAATTTAATCATTCATAATTTATTATCTTTATAATTTAAATATGATAATTCTATTGTGTGAGTTAATGAGTTTAATAAATATTCTTTATTCTTTAATTAATCGAATGATGCATCACATGCAATCCTCACAAACTTAGTAATATGATTCTCTATTATTATGTATAAGCTGTCCACACATGTGTTGTTGCACTTTGCAACCCCAATCTTATTATTACTCCATTTTGTGTCCTCTTCATTGTGTTTTCTTTAATTGTTGTAGACCTTGGCCACACGAATGGGACCATGTTCCAAATCCCCCATCGTCCTCTTCACATCCCTAGATAAGGATTCCTTCTATCCCCACCATTCTTCCTTCATATCCACTCTCTCTCTCTCTCTCTCTCTCTCTCTCTCTCTTCACATTTTTCCCCTCCTTCAAATTCCCACGCCAGAAAAAAAGTGGAAACCTTTTGTCCGTTTCACTTCGAATATTCTTAAAATAATACCTTTTTTTTGTTTGTGACTTGTCAAATATGTAGTGAAACTTATATGAAATTTAGGATGGACGATATTCCAACTTATATATAAAAGAATACTAAGCTTGTCTGTTTTGAAAACTTTATTCTTAAGGCGGTAATAGTTGTTCTATTATATCTCTAGTTTTCTTCTGGGAAAAAAGATAACCATTCTTATGGAATTGCGTATCCCCGATTTAAGCGTTTGATTCAAATAATTTCTTATAATCATAATTGCATCCCTTATGATTTTTTATGATAAAACATTTTGTTGAAAATGATGCAAATTGAGAAGGGTGTATCTACATATGATGTAGATATTAACTTATTAATCGGATGATTACAATCAAATCATGATTATACATACTAATTTAATAGTCATGTGTTTTTCTTCTTGTACTTCATTTTGTAACGTTTTGAGCTGTTTAAAATATATCATCTGATTTTTTAAATATTAATTCGATACTATTATTTTTGTAATTGTGTGAACTTTGGATTATTTATAATAATTTATATTCTTTTATTCGAAAAAAATACACTTGTTATAAAGTATCATTAAATAATATTAATTTTTATTCTATTGTTATATTCCTTAATATCAAAATCATTAGATTAAAAATAAATATTTGTTTTATAACAATGAATATAATAATTCATAATATTTAAAATGTTAGTATGCCATTTGGCTAATTCAAATATGTATCAAATACTTTTATTTAATTTAATAATTAAAATTTAAAAATCAATTATCATTTACTAATTATTGTTATATATTAATTAAATGGTGTTAAATAGCATATAATACATTTTTAGTGTAGTGCGTATAGCGCACTATAAAGTAACAATATTATTTCATATCGAGAAAAAAGTAACAACACTTTTTATACAAACTAATATGAATATTGTCAACGTTAATAGAAAATGTTAATATTTTTTTGTAAAGTGCGTACACATTTCTTTTTCACTAATTAAATTATTGTTCGTTATTAATTATTTAAATCATCAATGCATGTGAAAAAAAGGCACTGCTATAAAAATGTAATAATAATTTGAGTAGTACAGTCATATATCTGCAAAATGGATGTCGATGACAAACTTGCAATATTAGCTAATGAGTATCTTATACTATTTGTAGGAGATATGGAAGACAAGAAATGATGCTCATTTCAATTTCAAATGGGACCAGCTATCAAGTCCGGAAATGTACCTAGGTGAGCTATGATAAAACAATATCCATCCACAATTCCGAGGAAAATCATCATCATCATCATCCAAATGATTGATGTTGGTCAGTGGAAGGCGTTTCATGCTAGTTGGTCACACTCAATACTCACAGATCCTTTCTCGAGTCGATCAATGCAGGAGAGGCTGATTATATTGTTCGAAGTTTTAGTGGTTTGTTTACATATTCGATGTAAATTAGACTCTTTGATGTTAGTGTGCCTATTAAAGCAACCTTCGAAATGTTCATGAAAAATCCAAAGTTTCGTGCAAGACATCTCGAGTGTTATTACATTCTTTGACGATTTCTAAAAACACATATATGAAGCAAATCATACGATATTTTTTTTGACTTTTGTTGTCAAATAGTGATATATTTTGATCCGATGGACTTCCCAATGATATATAGGATATAGTTTGTTCGGATGATCCAAGTTATTAATACAAGCTTATTTTTTAAAAAAAGATGTACCAAATAATACGCATATACAACTTTATATCAAACGAATTAATGTCTACAAAATTATATGAATCCCTAACTCCAATCCAAAATTTGTATTGCTGGTGATATATTTGTGGCATCCTTATTGCGTTCACGCTACTATTAAATTTTTATTTTCATCACATAGCATATGTATTTTCTTTACAAAGGAAAAAAGATCTCCAAAACTAATTTACCTTAGAAAGAAAAAAAAAAATTTTTATTAGCCTTTTTTTGGGTGGTCGGTTTTTAGCCTTTTCATTCATGAATGTGGCAATGTTCAAGGATGGAATATACAAGGGATCGGACATTTAATGTTTACAACGAAATACGCTTATAACACGCATGTTGATTGTTGATGGATAAAAAGTGGCAATTATTTCACATTCAATTAATAATATATATACATATAGAAAAATCGTATACCTATGACCTTCTTTATTGCACGATATTTATTAGCATCTTATTCGTGTAGAAGTAACCTCTCGCAATGATGTTTTTTAAGATAATTATATTACATTATTTATTTTCTCAATTATAAGATGTTAAATTTTTTATGAAAATACTAAAAAAGTTAAGAGATAGAAACTAATATTTATTGTAAATCTAATATCATACTATTAAAAAAATAAGTAAGATGGTATTATTTAAATAAGTTCATTTTTTATAAACTATTTATCTTGCCAATTTTATTTTTTCAAAGTAAAAATATTAATAAGTTTGAATAATGTGATACACATTTCAAAGAAAACCCAAAAAACTGTCTTGTAGATGGATATAAAGGGATCAAATTACTTTTCCTTGATTGTAACTTAAATTTTATTTTGCCGTATTAAGCTTGTCTCAGTTTCGATACTGAAAAAAATAAATCACTTCCTTGATTATGTAGAAATAAAGTTAAACACATTCAATAGATAATTTAGAATTTTCCTTTACAAAAATGAAATTAAATATAAATTACAATTCACGATAAATATATACAATATAATTCATGATAATACAATTTCTTTAATGTAAATGTTATAAAATGTTGGAACTTGTATTCATGCAGCACATGAACAAGAAAAAAAACCTTCAAGTTAAAATTGTTAGTAGCGATTTCTTTTTATAAATAATATTAATTAACTTATTACATTTATTCGTGTCGATCACTCGGTTCAATTGTTAAATTTATTGAACATTTTATTGCATTCTACCGATTCAATCATTAAAAATGAACCACTAATTATTGCCGTTAAATGGTGTTTAAATGATCATTTTTATTGAATTATTAACTGGCATTGAATTAGAACGGACTATTTTTTGCTACTTAATTCGTTACTTTTTTTTCTCTTTTGCGGGTGATAATAAATTTTTATTTTGCGTGGTCCAAAAATAATACTTGCAGCGCAAACAATTTTTGAGGCGTAAATGTAATGTAACATTTTAATTTTTAAACGAGTCCGTTTCCCACGCGACGTTTCCCGTTCAGTTTTCACTGGTCGCATAAAAAAAAGATACGGGTGGCATTTTTTTTACTTTTTACTTTTTTTTAATACTTTTTACTTTACACCTCGAGTTCTTTTACCGCCCCTGTCTAATTTTGTCTTCCAGGGTGGCGACCGGAACCGCCCGCTACCAATCCAACGATTCCGGACACGTGGCGGTCTCTTATATATTACTAATTATGACCCTTAACAAATATAATATTATTATATATTTATTTGATTTATTATAATCCAGCCAGGCTGACGCCGGTCAACATGCGATTGAGACCAATTAGCGAGAAGGCTCTTGTTAATGATGAAAAAAATTAATTAATTAATCAAATGGGGTTGTTTTAGCCGCGTGTTCGTCTAATTAATTCCTTCCTCCAGTCTCTAATCCCCTTTTAATCCCCTTTCCCCCCTTTCGCCATCTTCCTTATATGCGCCTCAAGTTTGAGACCTCCATTTCCTCCTCCCAAATCCCTTCTTCTCCTTCAATCGATCCCTTTTCTCCAATTTAGGATTCGAATCGAGGAATTGTTGTTTTCCTTTTATTTCTTCCTACGATCGTTGTTGCAATCGGAAATTGAGTGTTCGATTCCGGTAATTTGAGGATTTTTTTGTGAATTTTTGAGGGTTTTTTTGGTGGATTTTTGGGTGGGATTTGTGGTGGTTCGAATCGAGATGTTGCAATTGGGGCGCAACCATGGCGACGATCGATTCTACAACGCCGTCAAGGCCCGCCGGAGTCACCAATCGTACAACCACAACCACCACAACCGCCATTACCAGCAGTCGCAGCGATCCCGGAGCAACGGGGCTGCCGGTGTTTCCCCAGCATCCCTTCCGCCGGCGAAGCCGGCGTCCGCCTTCGTGGACTCTCGCGAGCTGGAGAGCCGGGCGGGGATCGAAGAGGCGTCATCAAAGGCTGCGCCCGCGCCACCGCCCGCCGCGTTCCCGGTCGCTCGTTCATGTAACTTGGATCGGTTCTTGGAGTCCACCGCCCCGTCGGTTCGGGCCCAGTACATGCCGAAGGTGTAGAAATCTTTCACCTCTCTTTCCCGTGTTGTCTTCTTCCTTTGGTTGCGCTTTTTGGGGTTAATTCTTGAGTTTGGTTTACAGTCGAGGATGAAGGGGTGGAGAATCTGCGATGAGCTCCGACCTTATTTTTTCCTGTCGGACCTCTGGGAGTCGTTCAGTGAGTGGAGCGCCTACGGTGCCGGCGTTCCTCTCGTGCTTAATCGCAGTGACAGCGTTGTCCAGTACTACGTGCCGTACTTGTCTGGCATCCAGTTATATGTCGAATCTAATAGCGCATCATCAAATTCTAGGTATAAGAATTTGCGGGGTACTAATTTCCAGTCTTACAATATATAGCAATTGACTGTATGTGTTTGCCGAGTTGTAACTGCATTTACATTTCTATTGCTGGTTACGTTCATCGCCCTTTAGGATTGTGAGTTAACAATGTCAGCATTGGCTTAGTTGATACTTGATACACCTTAGAATATGCTTAATTTTCTGATATATTTGCTGGTGGTATAATTCTCCTCGTGTTAACTCTGTCTTATATTTGAGGTTAGCATTGTCGAGCTATATGTTCATGTATCCTAACTGCTTATGCACGAACCATATCTCTTTTTAATCTACATGGCGTTATGTTTGTGCAGAAGATTGGAGAGTTTGCTTACCATTGGACTCATAATCTTGTTCTTTGTCATCAATAACCTATGTTTATACAAGCCAAGAACATACTGTCTCTTGTTTCTCAGTTTCTGAGTCTAAATTTATGCATTTGTTCTTTTTAACCTATATTCTTTTTGGAAAATAGCTTATCTATTTATTCTGAAACAAATTGACCTGGATAATAATTTGGACAGTTTGCATCTTTGTGCTTTCTTAGTGTTTTTGCATGTGATTAACGGACAACTTCTTGCACATAATCACTGTCAATACGTATGGTGTTTTACTCTACAGTATGTTTTCTTATCTGATATAGCTACTGCTTCGTGGGATAGGTTATGCTGCCGTTGGAAGTATCATGGAAATAATATTTGAGTTACATGCACTCTCAGAAAAATATTTGACTTATAAGTATTTCAATTGATGAAAGTGTCAAGGGATATCTATTATCTTCATCGAACTGTAATATCCTGAAACTATGACTTAAAATTTCAATTAATCCGTCTCAAAAAAAAATTCAATTAATCATTGAAACCTCCTTATTTCTTCTCTTCTCAAATTAGTTAGGTAAACATGTAGGAGTCACAGTTTGATATTGCGTTTGGTGGGTTGTCCTTTTTTATTGTTACTTCCATAAATATGCGTAAATGATAAATGTTGTAATACGTCTTATCATTGACTAAGCTTTGATGTGCACAGGCCATCTAGCGAGGAGAGTGATGGTGACTTTTATAGAGATTCTAGTAGCGAAGGGAGTAGTGACTATGAACATGAAAAGGGCCTTAAGTATTCAAGATCATTTATTCCAAACCATGGCATTACTGCATCAGGTCTAAGACTAGATAGATTGTCTTTGAGAGAGAAACTTCTGCACCAGGAGGATGAATCTTCAAGTGATGAGTGCGATTTGGCAAACTCTCAAGGTCGTCTACTGTTTGAGTTCCTTGAACATGATCCGCCATTCATTCGTGAGCCTTTGGCTGATAAGGTATACATTTGATTTGTGAGACCAAGTGGAGTCCAGATTCGGGTCTAGAACAAAAATTTCACCCTAATTTATCTTTTTTGTTCCAGATTTCGGATCTTGCTCGTCGTTTTCCTGCACTCAGAACTCTTAGAAGTTGTGATCTTTTGCCTTCCAGTTGGATGTCTGTTGCATGGTGAGATTCATACGGATTAAGATTTTCGATGATATCACCTGGGAAATCATGCTCTACTTAGTCTGACTGTGTACTGTATTCAGGTACCCCATTTACCGGATACCAACAGGACCAACACTAAAGGATCTGGATGCTTGCTTTCTAACCTTTCATCATCTGTCAACATCAACGAAAAGTATGTTCTACCTTTCACTGTTGGTAACCTGCTCAGTTGTTTGTTGCATACTATAGTGTCTTATCATTGCAGTATGTCTTTGATGGACACTCTATTGCAGGATGATTGTATTTATTCCTTTTCTAGGTTATTGGCATATAACTTTTGAAGGAATTTTTCACGTATAACTGTGACAAGATATCTTCTAAATGGGAGTTGTGGTGGGGCCACTTTAGCTTGTGTTTCCAAAAGGCATAATAGTATTATGTCTCTCTGAGTACAAATGAAAAAGCTAAAATCGCCAAGAAATTAGTCGGATAAGATTGGGATGTCTCCTTTATTAAAATAGTTATTGTACACTCAAGTTTTTGCTGATAATGTTAACGTGCTAGTGTGGTTGTTAAGCTAGGTTGCCACCCGGGTAGTAATATGCTGACTCTGATTCTTCATGGTTTCAAAATAACTCGTATTAGACCGTGAATTTTTCATCTATTGATTTCAGCATCTTGTTGCTATGCAAATTTACTTATGATATGAGGTTTTGTTTACCCCTCAGCATTGCAACAACATACAATTAATCAGTGGAACTCCAAGGGTGATGATTAATAACTCCAAGTGAACCTTCAGTTGTTTAAGAAAATACTATTAACTACATTCTATTGGCAAATGAGAATCTTGATTTCTGTAAATTGTGAAACAAAAATTGAGTGGTTGAAGTAAATTTGAACTTGGGGGATATATGGTGGTTTGGGTAGACTACGTTTCTATTAACACTAACAATTGGATTTTGATCCAATTTTGAATCTACATGTGGGAACCTTTTTGAGGTTCATACATTGCTTTCTCTAGAAAAATGTGCATTTCTATATACATTCTGGTGGAAGAAACAAATTTCATGTTGAGTAGTTCTTTGTTAGAACTAATCTCAATTGTGATCCTTTCCCCATAGGCATATAGGATCAAATGAGCAAAGATAAATCTCTCTCTTACTGATAAATCTGAACATGTATATGCTTATCTTACCTTTTATATGTATGCTGATTTTGTTTATTTTCCTCTGTTTTCCTGAGAATACTGGTAATGTTCTTCTGATAAGCTTATTTAATATATTTCCCTTTTCAGATATGTTTTTTTTTTTAATTGAGCTCGTGTTTCTTTTTTTCCTTGCAGATGGTGTTAGTGTTTCAGGTCCAATTATGACTTGTCCACAAACGACGAATGGTGTTCCAAGGATGAATCTCCGAAGCTTTGCGTTGGCATCCTACAAGTTCAAAAGTTCAATATGGACTCCTAATGGAGGACCCGAGTTGCAAACCGCAAGCACCTTGCTACAAGCTGCTGATAAATTGTTGCAAGACTTGAATGTTAATCATCCTGATTATCGGTTCTTCACAACCCACGGTGGATATCGAAGATAGATTCTTTAGCTCAGTTGCTCTTGGGAGATTTTATGCTTTGAGAAATGATCTTCATAATGGAAGAAAATTTAAAAAAAAAAAAAAGAGAAGAGAAGAGAAGAGAAGAAAAGAAAAGAAAAGAAAAGAGGAAGGAAGGGCATCCAAGTCCAATTACTCATCATGAGAATGAGATAAACGAGAACATGTTTATGATGACGACGAAAGAACATGAAGTTACAACATGGACGGATGATTGTGGGGCATTTCTGTGCTTTTGTTTGCACAGACATCCAAATGGACGTAGTGTTTTTTTTTCTCGGCATATGTCCTGTTAAATCCAACTTTTAGCCCTAATGATGTTAGCCCCATCGTATCCATTTACAGACTTCGCTGTTTTGTAGAATAACAATTGCTTTAATATATTGAAAACTATGTTTAGGCACAAACCCATTTTCTGCTTGTATGTGGTAGACAGGTGGTTTGGTGAGACTACCTCTGGAAATTTGGCGAGGCAATATGATTTATTTGAATAATATCCAGCACTAATTTGTTCTTTAACAGTGTTATTGATAGTATATGGTAATTAATTTGGTACCAAGTTGGCGCATCGATAGATTTGCCAAATTTTCTCATGTCTGTAATCACAATACTTGTGAGAAATGGATTTCAGCAAAATGGCTGGAATAAAATATTTCAGTTTATTGTACAGTATCAGTTATTGAGAATTTCGAGTAATCTTCGTCCGTCCCCGAACTTCACCTTATTTTTGTTTTGAGCCCAATTTATTTTGATCCCCTGATATTGTTTTGTAAAAGCTCGAACCCCCAACTTTTAAAATTTAACAACGTAGTCTCCTCTCCGGCAGGGCCTCAATATCTTCCTCTCCGGTGGGGAGGGAGGTGGACGACTCTCAATTTTTTTTTATCTTTTTAAATTAATCATAGAATTTTTTGTATAACTTATATGTTATTTTATTAGGGTGCCAGGTGGATGCGATTTCATCCAAGAAATTGGGAAACCTTGATCAATTTTTTTACAGGGACCAAAAACTAGTTCAGCGTTCTCTGGCGCAGTCCAGCCATATATATGATGTCCTTGTGGATGAACTTGGAACAAAGGCTTCCTGATGCCCTTTTAAACTGAGCCGTATTTTTCGAATTCCAGAGACTTAGGGTGTGTTTGTTTGATTGTGCATTTTTGTGATGCTTTGACAAAAGTATAACTTGCTTTTTTGAAAGAAAAAATTTACTTACTTTTGTTAACAAATTTTTCTTATTAAAGTTGCTTTTATATGTTTTTATTCAAAGTTCCTGAAGTCTTCTGTCAAGAAATGACGCTGACGAAAAGCTTTGCTCCAGTACGCAAGTTATAAGGCTATGTTTGAGAGGGCCTTGGCTGCATTTGGGAAAACCCAAAATTGTAAAGAAAAACTTGATTGCTTTGTATCACAATGCTTAGCTTGCTTTCAAAAAAAGCAACAAAAATAACTATTTCTAATAGAAATTTTGGAAAAAAACAACTCAATTTTTATACACCAAACACTAAAATACCTTAAAGCAAGTTATGTTTTTTTAAAAGCTCTCTCAGAAAACTCTCCCAAACGCAGCTATTGTCGTTGTGTTGGAAGTCTCTAAAATAAAGCCAACATGAGCTCGTTTTTTTTTTCAATTACATGATCTCTAATTTATAAAATCATGCAGAAATAAATTTAATTTTTTTATTGATTAATTTTATTCACAAGTCTAATATTTTTAGAAAAATAATTTTAATTTATTAAATTACTATTTACTCTTTTTAATAAAAAAATAAAATTATATCATTTCCTCTCTCTTCTATCTTCTCTTTCCTCTCCTTTCATCCTCTCTCTCCTCTCCCTCCGCAAGCGCTCGCATGTGCGAGCTACTCCTTTGTAGTGTGCGAGCCCCTAGCGCACAAGCGAGCTACTCCTTTGCAGCGCGCGAGTGTCACAGGGCCTTTTCTTGGACAAGGTCACACGCGACGTCTAGGCTTGCGGAGCGCCTAAACAAGCCCTTTGAGTGGTTTGGAGAGTTTAAGGCAACGGAATGTTTGAGCACGAAGGCCCGCGGAGCGGGGTCGTGCGGAGCGTCGAGTGCGGCGACGCAGGGCAGGTTGCACGACTCGTCCTGTCGGTGACGCGTGAGCAGGCTACGCGGAGCGTCCTGAGCGGCGACGCTTGAGCAGCAGCGCGGAGCATCCTGAGCGGCGACGCTTGCGCTGGAAACTTGTCTTATGCGGCGACGCTTGAGCGGCGCTTGGCGGACGCTCGAGTGTCAATGATCCGAGAGGATCGTGCGGCACACTGGACCGCAGGCGCACCTAGGCGCGGCACACCAAAGGGACGAGTTGGTCACAATGCGGAGCGGCGCTCCGCTATTGTGGCATGCACACCAGAAACATCAACGTTTGCATGAGCAAGCGATAAAAACATTGACGATTGCTTGAGAAATGAGAGTTTTTCATTAAACAATGTAATAAAGGCTACAACGGGGTGGTGATAGCATGCTTCTCCCCAATATACAGCAGG
>LTAE01003254.1:0-14648 GCA_001647135.1 Pontederia paniculata
TTGTATGGTCAATTAGTATACCTTTTGCTTATTTTTAGCATGTATCGAGTCTGATGTATGAGCTATGAGCTCAAGACTATGTTTAGCCAATTGGCGAATGTTGTAACTTAACGTGTTTAAGTTAACTTCATGTATTCTCACGACTATATATGTGAGTTTATTGATCGTTTCCGCTGTGCTATATTGCTGTGATTTATCGTCTTCCGCTGTCGTAGTGTATCGTTTTCATGTGCCGCCTCGGGAGCCTCCTCGACGCGTATCGGATATCGATTCGACCACGTGTGGGGCGCGCTCGCGGGGCGTTACATTATACTTCTTTATTTCCTCATTCATCTTTCTCATATCCCATCTTTTTTATTTCATCATGTATCTCCTCTTTCTTATTTCTTCATTTTGTCTCTCCTATTACTTATTTAATATCTTTGTCTTTCCTACTCTATTTATTTTTCCTCACTTGTTTCATATCTATATCCCTTCCTTTAAATGAATGTTCTTTTTTTTCTTTCTTTTTCTATCATACTAGATTTTCCCTCCATTATCTCTCTCTCTCTCTCACTAATTTTTAATTTCCAACAAATATAAAATAGGAAATAAAAAATAATATAAACTTTCCTAGTTTCTGAAAAAAATGAAAGTTTGGAAATTACTTAAAAGATATATCATCTAAGCATCCTAAGTTCTTGTCGACATAAAAAACAATATCCACTGTGTAAGAATTCAATTTAAGAACGCATAAAGGCTTGAACAAATTTGACTATTTCAACAACTCTCTGAAATTTTATCCGACCACAAAACTAATGAATTGTCTTTTGTTTAAACTTTCCATCATAATTTCAAATTAAGTTGAATCGCACATTTGCCTTTCCAAAACTTGCGTGTCATTACGTGGTTGACACGTCGAATCGATAGCTTAACTTGATACCATGAATGAGGAAAATAGGAATCGTAATTGCCTAGAACTCAATTCAGTGCAAAATGCACATCTGTCTCCTGGTAAGAGTTTTACTTGTTTAGAATGCAATCACGTCCTGGTGAAAGATAAGATTTTGGATCTTCTTCATGGAACAAATCATCTTGTTCCTTCCTACCACATTAAATTTCTTTTGTGCGAGTTTCCAGCTATACGTTGTATTGTTTTACTATCACTGAACAACGAGTCAAGGGACTGCCTCATTTTCTCTCTCCCACTTGTAGACTCCATAACAAAGTTAAGGTCATGATGTTCTTTCCACATCATGTTAATCACAAGAGTTGGCCAGACATCTTTACAGCAAGTGTATTTGCAGTAAGTAGACAAAGAGTCTTAATTGGAAGAATGAAAATAAAGCTTATAAGCATGCAAATGTAGGAACTTTTGCTTATAAAGAAAGCATGCTGATGTTTTCTTTCTTTTTTGTTCAGGTTGTTCAACTTATGAATTGACATCCTAAAACACCTGAATCCCTGTGACGCAAAGCTGTTCTCCATTTGTTCACTCTTTCTTTCTGTCTGAAATCATAACAAGTATCTCATTGTTAGGCTACCTGAATTTATGTTCCTTGGCCAATCTATATAAGCTGATTCCCTGTTCTAAGATATCAACTGTTTTGTAGCCTACCAGGCAAAATAGTAATACTGAAAAGAAAATATTGCGCGGAAAATTTATTACACGCAGAATGACAGAAGTTTCATTTTGTCTCTGCCTTGAATGCATTCTGAAATGAGGGGAGGATTTCTTAAAAGGTAAACAGTGAATTGTAGATCGTTCAACAAATTAAAGGTAATCATCTCATCTGTAAACAAACTTTAATGCTTAGAAAGCATTCTCACAGTAGATGGTGTAACATTGAATGAGAGGAAAAGGACTCATCAAAATTGTGACATGCTTTGCTTTTAATGATCAAGCACATGATGTCTACTTCCAAACAATATCACCCATGAATCTGAGAGCTGGCACGCCTCTTATCTCGACATCAACTAGCGGCGCTTGAATTATCCTCAATCCGGTGAGTTGTGGATCATTTTGTATCATTTCAAGGGCACGCATTTGATCCTGAGACAAAAAGGAAAAGCATTTTGAAACAGCTAAAACGAGTTAAAACACCAAATTACAAGCAGTATCACATGAATCAAATCCATGGTAACCAACTATAAGCACTGTGCACTGTAAACATCAAGATGTCTATTTTATCAAACAATATTATCAGCAATTTTTTTTTCGAAAAAAATGGATTACACTATCAGTCAAGGAAAAGAAACAAACTAAGAATACAACGTCATTGAGCATAATTAACATGAGATCGGAGGTAACTGCTTGATGATTGTCAAAGTTGTTCTTTTTACCTTCCTCTTCATTGCACAAAACTTGCAGTCGGATGTAGATGGTGGTAGAACCTGGTTAACTATAAGTCTCTTCACGGGCACATCCTCTTTCTTCAAGGATGCACAGAGTCTCGCTGACTCACTAGCAGCCATGATCTTGTAGAGCATAAAAAAATGAATTAATCCCAAATGCATTGCTGTGTTCACAATTATAAGGACAATAAGCAGGAAGTTTCATTAGAGAAGAAGCGGATGACATCTGGCTCTGAATTAGGATCATGATTTTCCTTGAACCAATCTAAGAAATTTATACATAAACACAAGGCCTATCAATAAATAGAACTTTTCATTAGGGAATTTTGTTTTCTTGCAAATGCATGCACACAAGCATAATCAGACATGAAATGGTGCATTAATTTCAGACATGTTGACAAAGCAGAGTATGAAAGTTAACACTGGTTATAGCATCTCACCGTTGGAATTGTAACAATGATAAATTCAGTTGATTCTGTATCACGGAAAAGCTCTCGCACTTGGACCATTCTCTTCCTTAGTTGTTCTAATTTGTCAGACTACAATTAAGCAGTAAGACCATTAAAAATTTGCTAACAAGCTGCTCCTACAGAATAAAATTCAAAACTTACTGCATCTTGTTTTGGTTGTTCTTGGCCAAAAACGGATTTAATGGCTGATGTTGCTGAAGATATCTTTTGTTTTAGCTGCAAAATAAATACTAAACAATTAATCAATCACATCAATTATTTTTTTCTTCAAAAAAAAGACAAATTTAATAGCAACAGAATCTAGTAGCAGGAGGCATGAAAATTCACGCAAGTGGTAATATTTTTGTACTATTTCAGTAAGTTTTCAGAAGTGTGTCATGGCTAGTGTCCAAATGTATGATATAATGTGCCATGAAATGATTCGAGATTCATCAAAGTGAAACAAAAAAACTTGAGGCCATGCAATTTGCATATACATTTTCTCTCAAAAAAAGTTTGCCCGAATTTTAGGGTCAGGCAAGTTGCATTAGGAAATAATAATCAATCACCAAGAGAACTGAGTATTAGTTAAAAAAGGAAAACAATAAAATTTCATGAATTAAAGCAAATGAGTCACATGAACATCTAAAAGAGGCCACTTAAAGGGCACACCTTCAATATCTTTCCAATGGACGCATCCAAGAAATCTGGTAAAGACAAAAGTCGAAGAGTATGACCCTGTCACAAAGTCATCAAAATTTCCAATTGGTAAGAAAAGAGTCAATTAGGGAAAGAATTATATTAGCTGCAACAAGATCAACTGCTTACAGTTGGAGCAGTATCAAAAACGATACGACTGAACATGCCAAATTCTTGTCCTTCAACAAATTGCATTACCTAAGTAAACATGGAATTTAGAATGGACATTATGAAAAGGTAACTTAAAATTAATCTAAAGGAAAACAAAAGCATGTTGGTAAATACTATTCAATACTCGTGATTTTACCTTTGAAATTGCAATAGCTTCATCCAATCCAGGAGGTGGTGTGTCTAGCAACTCTCCTAACTTCAGTTCTCCTAACTTAATCACAATAAGAAGTAAAAATTGCTTATTTCGCCCACAATCCGCTTAAGGAGAACATACTATAGAAATATCTTTTTCGAGAAGGTAAAGTGAGAAAATATTAAGTCGGGTATTATGCTTTTGTTTCACTGCTATAAGATGGCATATATCCACATACACTATCTGGGTGTATAGGAATCAGCTATCAAGCAACAACTTTAATATATTTTCGTTCACCTGATGACCAGTGCCTACGCGTACAGAGAAATGGAAGTAGGAAGCAAGAGATGGAAAGAAAGCACAACAGGCAGAATCAATTGGAGGATATCAAATTTAGAATTTGGCTTCTTTGGGGTTGACCATATCCTTTCTTACATTAGAAGTTCCTAGTTGTTTTGAAGAGCAATCTCAGCTTAAGCTTGTGGTTAGACAAGGTGAAAGTATTAGGAAGTTTAGAATGAAAATTGTAATAATCACGCAAATGACAACATCTATAAGTGAAAGCAATTAACTATCAGGTAGAACATTGATTATCCACTAAAGCAATATATAAACAACAACAACAACAACAACAAAGCCTTATCCCACTAGGTGGGGTCGGCTAAGGCAATATATAAACAATAGCAATAATTCAGATAGTAATTTGGAAGTTGGAAAATTGAAGGTGTCACCTGTTCTGCAAGCATCCCTAGGCCCATGCTGTCCATAAAATCTTTTACTCCTGCACCTCCATTCTTTTGACTCGCAGACCTAAATTCTTCCCTTGCCTTCTCCGGGTTTATCTGCCAAGAAAATGCAACTCCTGAGCAGTTGGGTCAAGCACTTTAAAAGCTTGCAAACAAGTGCCAACATGTTAAGAGGAATGGTGAAAGGATAAAACTTGTCTCCGAAAGAATGAAGAAAAAAACTACATATTCAGCATACTTCAAGTGCAAAAAGTGGAGAGTCCACTCCATCAACCGGAACCAATGTTCCACCAGTGAGATCCTACAAAAAGCCAAGAGACAGATAAGAAAAGTAATATGCAATTTCATCACGGAAACTCAACAAATGATCTGAAACAAGAAAATCCGCTGCATTGTGAAGTCTTATTCTCGCAATGAAGTAAGATCCACTGAGCACACCTGTGCGAAAGAATCACTTAAGGAGTGTGCAGGGTCAGTCGAGACTACAATGGTTGGATGCCCACTATTAGCAAACTTAACAGCAAGAGAGGCAGCACAACTTGTCTTCCCAACGCCACCTTTACCTCCAAGCATGTAATATTTCCTCTCGGTCCCGGCAGCCATCTCATCGAACCCTGCTACAGCTTCGGCCGAGGCGCTGATTGCCCGCACTGCGGTAATCACAATATTTTAGTTTTTAGCTTCTTAGGTTTCTCTTCTTTTTTCTTTTTAATTCCGAGGCAAAAGTGAGGCTTTACACGAAATAGTGCCACTCAAAAATATATCAGAGTGCAAATTGAACAAAATCGAGTCGTGTCCCTCACTGTTGTATCAATCACTAGAACTTTCAACTAAAATAAGCAGATATTTTTGATAAAAACCATATTATCCAACTTATCATGTTATCGGAGATCCAACGATACGATTAGGTTCACAAAAAGACTCGACTTTTAAGTTGTAACTTCGTCGAGCGAGAACAAGACATGAAAGCTCAACGCAAGATTGCAACTTATTCAAACCCTAGTTATCACTGCTGGTTTCCGTAGCCAGGAACACCCCAAAGATCGAAAATTATCAAACCAATGCGCTTCTTCCCGAAAAGACCATCCATTTTCGCGGGGAAAAAAATAGAGCTGTGGGAGGGACAGACGAACCTTGGTGGCATCGGCGCAGTACGAGGCGGGAGGCGGCGGGGCGCAGAAAGAGGTGGCGGCAGGCGGCGAAGGAGGAGAGACCGCGAGCGAGGCCGGGAGAAGGAGAGAGCAACATGTCGCTTGCGCCCCAAGTCTCCAGAATTCAGCAATCAGAGGATAAAAAGCCCCGCTTTCTCCTTTTGGTTGAGAGAGAGAGAGGAGAGAGAGAGAGGAGAGATAAAAAAACGGATGATAAAACCCTGTTTAAACCAGAACTGCAGGGCATTTCCTAAACCTCTCCTTTATTTTTCATTTTTTTCTCCTGATTTTTTTCATTTTTATTCTTTTATGGAGTTAACTAATTGTAAACTACTATTTCCGAAAATATTTATTTTTTTAAAAAATAACTCCCAAGTCATTTAATCATTTATTATATAAAAATATTTAAAATATTAATTTTCTTTTTTTGTTATTATTATAGTTTTCAAAGTTTGCTTATTACTCTATTTCAATTCCATTTGAAAATACTAGTTACAACTGAAATTCAAATTAGAATTCCTATTACACAATTTGAATACTTACAATAACACTAATTTAAATTTGTTTTTAGGAACCTTTGTCCCATTTGGAATTAATTGTAAGGAGAGAGAACCATTTCACAAAATTTGATCTTTTATGATAATACATACACTATTTAGCAAATTTGATGCTTAAAATCCCAACAAAGAAGAAAGGAAAACAAAAATAAAGAAGTGTCATTGGAACAGACACCAAAAGCTATTGAAAGCTCACTGTACCCTCCAATGGCGCCGAGGAGAGGGTGCATCGTCCCTCGCCATGGTCATCTTGCAGTATACGATCGCTTCCTCGAGCTTGTCGTTGCGGCTTTCGTGGGTCATCTGACTGTAATAGTCGACTCTGCGCGACGATTCTGTGGAGTCCATCTTTTTGTTTGATCTGCTTGTTTGCTTGCAGCGCGTCCAGTATCTGCTCAGGCTTCGTCTTATTGACGACCAGCAGTGGCACTTCGCGACTGACGGCCTTGAGCCGCCGGTGCTGGTGGTGGCGGCGGCGGCGGCGGCAATGGCTGTCCTCGAGGCACCTTTCTTGTTTGAAGGAGGACAGAGAGCTGTGAGAGGTCTGAAGTTGAAGACCCAGGCATCAAGAGGCAAATCATAGCTCAGTGGGATGTTTTCCATGGCGATCTCGATCATGGCAATCATCTACGAGGATTGGAGGACTTGAAAGTTTATAACTTTAGGATCCACTGATCTCTGCAGGTGTGAATTGTTATAGATTCTTTCCCCTTTTGAAGAGAAACCCATAAGATTCTTGAAATCAGTCTTGTTGTTGGAGGATTAATGCCTGTTACTCTGCTTGGTGATCTTTTATAACTCAATCTTCCCCGGGTTTATTGCCACTAATAATGCTCTCATTAAGGTGAGTAATAAAGGAAATGTTCACCAATTGACAGAAAGGAGATGCAAATGCTGCAGCAGCAAAGAAGGAAAAAGAACTGTTCTACCCAAAAAAAGAACATGATTTGCATAGCAACTTTGTTTGGGCAACTCAGAGTCTATTAGGTTCAGGGCTTTGCAAATAGGCTGAAGGCCTTTGCAGGCCAGAAATGCCATGCGTTCATGTCCACATGTTATATTATTTATTGTTTTTCCAGTTGTTCTAGGATCATCTGTTTTTCAGTAAGTTATGAATTGCATATATAAATCTGGACTGGAATTCATGTGCATTTTGTATATTGTATCATCCTTCAGTCATTCCATTTGTTCAAACTTCTATTTTTTTTTTAACTTCTCGTTGCTGATATAACTTGAAAACAATGCAATGAGTATTAGTGTCTAAGCAAATTAAATGGGAAAAAAGTTTGAATCTTTAAAGCAGGATTCTGCTTTGCATAAACTTTCTGAAAATTTTCTTGACTTCGATTGATCAGTTTGGTGTAATTGCGAAGAATCTTAAGAAAGTAGACATAATTTTATTCTTACAGTAATTTTCCAATGATGCGGGCTTTGACACAAATTGCATTTTGATTCCAATTGGACATTTTACTACCTTTATGTAATCTGCTCCATTTCTGAATTTAATTCTGACTTCTCAAATGCCTTTATGTTCTAGGATCATATGTTTTTCAGTAAAGTTATGAATTGCATATATATATCTGGACTGGAATTCATGTGCATTTTGTATATTGTATCATCCTACAATCATTCTCGTTGCTGATATAACTTGAACATCATGCAATGAGTATTAGTGTCTAAGCAAAATAAATGGGAAAAAAGTTTGAATCTTTAAAGCCAGATTCTGCTTTGCATAAACTTCCTATAAATTGTTCTGAAAATTTTCTTGAGTTCTATTGATCAGTTTGGTGTCATGGCGAAGAATCCCAAGAAAGAAAGTAGAACATAATTTAGTTCTTACAGTAATTTTCCAATGGTACGGGCTTTGATACAAATTGCATTTTGATTTCAATTGGACATTTTACTAGCTTTATGTAATGTGCTCCATTTCTTAATTCTGATTTCTCAAATACCTTTATGTGATCTGCTCCATTTCTGAATTTAACTTCCTGGACTCTCTTTTCATAAAGAAGCAAAAGTAAACAGAAAGGCTAAAGAAGCAAAAAAAATGTTAAAGAAAAAGAAGAAAGTATCCTATAGGAGTCTTGGAGTCTTGGACTCTTTTTAATGATACTGCAGAGCCAAGCTTAGACTTTTGGCATATCATGACAAATCAACCATGAAGAATTAATAAAGCAGACCAAAAGAAATATTAGCCTTTGAGCTCTTTGTTGGTCACACATCTACTTGATGTCATGTTCAGTTAAATTATTGCTGGTACTACCATGTTACATGATACATTTTGTACTTCCAACATACGGCATAAGATATTTGTGCAATAATTTGTTAGTTTAATCCTTACAAAGTTCATGGTCTTGAAGTTACTTTCCTTGATTAGAATACTAGTAATTAACTTTCAACACAATATTTCTTATTTTAGAGAATGGTGCATTAGTTATACTCATCACTCGGAGCTGCTGCTGCAAAAGTCACTACCAATGATGACATTGTTGATGACAAGAGCTACAACAAAATATCTTCTGGCTGATATTTTCACAGATTTGGTTTTTATTATACTGTTTCTTACAGAAGGGATAAGAAGCTGAGGTCAATCGAATGCTCAAACTCTGCAACACGACGTTTCTTAAGTTTTATAGTACTACTTGATTCCATCTTGTTGTCCGAAATGAAAAGAACAGATATAATAAATAAAGTTGTGTCTTGAATGGAAAAAGTTTCATATTTATCAAATGGCCACAGAATGTGTTCCTTATGGAATTGTTTACATGTTTTGCTGTCGATTTGCATCAGGTTGTTATCATTGCAGGTCTTAATTGGGCAACATGAACTTTAGGAGAACATTTATTTCTTGTTATTTTTCACAAGTGACAGGAGAGGAGAAACTGTGGACAAGTACAAAGAATAAAGAAATGTGCTTGGTCTGACCACTCTGAAGCATGGCAGCATGCAGATATGTGTTTTATTCAAGAGACTTTTATGAAATTGCTCCTGACATTTCTCCGGAATATTTTCTTATAGTTACACAGCTTAGATATGTTCAGCAGAGTTTCAGAAGAACTTCAAACTACAGATTAAGAACAGTTGGCACTTGATTTCTTTCCTAAACACAACAGTGGCTACTCACAAACCAAAAGCTCTTGTATGTAGCAACTACATTAATATTTTTCTTTCTTTAGTAAAGTTCAGAAAGTTTAGATGATACCTTGAAATCAATAATTTCCTCTAAGCCTGACACTACCCCGATATAATTTCGAGAACAAAACCTCGTAAAGAACTCCTATCCTACTGACAACAAACAAAATGAATTGGGGACTTTGAACAAGAATAATCTACAGTATTACAAAGGTTAGAAATTTCTGAATCTGATAAGATGTACCTGTAGGAGTGTGAGGTAATCTTGTTGGAGTAGTTTAAGATAATTGAGTTCAATGTATCAGAATACAACCTTAACATCCATGATTGGCTACAGCAGCAAGTAAGACTGATTCTGCATTAACTTCATGTATATGCAATCTATAGCCTCATTGGATGAAAAGTCCTTATCTTTATCTTTTGTATCGTCATATCTTCTTTTTAAGTGCAAGCAGGCATAAGGATTAGTTCGCTCCTTCAGAGGAATGCTCTCATATTTTACATAAAACAGCAAAAAAAAACTATCCAAAGAAGTCGTTGTCAAAAGACATGAGAATTGAAAACATCCGTGCATGAACCTCATGTCCAATTTGGTTGGTTAATGCTTATTATTTGCTCCACTGAGCAACTCCAAAAGCAATATAATCCTCCACAAATCTCATATCCAGGCACAATGTGGTCCAAAATAAAAGGGACATTTCTAATTGAATAATTACACTTGCTTTACTTTTCTCTGTTTCTTATACGTTTGAATGTGCAAACAGATTCTTCTTGGACCTGCTACTTCCTTTTGTCTGCAAGAGAGGCCAAAACATACCAAATTTTTGACAGGGATGTGCTTCATATATTTTACTTTCCTTGATTGAGAATGACCAAGGCCTCAAACTTACAAATCAAGACTTGACCTGATTCATTCATCTAAGAAATGCCTACTGGGAGTAGGATTGGAATGTAGGGAGATGCTTCCATCATTTTGCATGCTGTTAGCCCGTGAAGTTGTGCTCGTATTTTTTCCAATCACATTTACCTCGTGACCTCTTTGACATGAAGTCTGCTGACTGCAAGTGTGAGAACAGTATCAGGTTGAGATTGAGTGTGTCCTACAATAGTACAATCTGCTTGTGCCTACATGCCGATGATTTCAGTATATCTATGGTGCATCAGATCCTTAATTACAGTGGCCATAATGACTTTTATCTTTTATGTTAGTCTACTGGCCACTGGAACATGAAGTGGAAGGATGTATTGCTGATAGAACAGAACACTGTAACACGAGTTTTATCACCAGTAATGAGATATGCTAATTATCTGTTCAGTGTTCAGACCCTGCTGTGAGATATCAGCAAAGCCACTTCACTAGCACAACTGTCACTCGATTCTTTTAGGAGGTCAACTCTTTGATTGGGCACTGCTTTTCTGTAGTGATTCTAGTGACCATGACTAATCATCAGATATGCATGAGAAGGACATTGTTTTGTCATTGATTTATAATTCTCTTTTTTTTCTTCTTCTGATCTTTTCCTTTTTGATCAGTGAGGCTCACAGACAGGTTTTGTGGTGGGGAGTCTCATTAAGGTCCAAGTTTGCTTTGCAGCCAAGGGTGCATGTGAATGCTCAAAATTATTCAGCATGGGACATATACATCATGAAATTATATGTTCAACTTTATGCTCAACAGTTTATGTCCACTGGCAATGAGTTGTGACTCAAGGAGTCTTTACTTTATGTGTATATCTCTGCTGTAAAATCCATGTTATAGCAAAGGTGGCTAGCGGACTTCAAATTTGTGCCACAGGACTTGGTAGTATATATCTAAATCAGAGAACAGACTGAATCAATCAGGGGGAGCTAGTGATGGGCATATGATTCTCGAACACAGTGAGGAAACTGACTGCTGCTAGGATCTGTTCCATGCAGGTTGAGATCAAACTTTATGGTTCTTCCATTATAAGTGGCGAATAGTGATCGGACTTGTGTTTTTCCCCCACCTGATCTTGTTTGGCATCTCCATTTACCACTCACTTCACCATCAAGTATTTGTTGGTGGCAGTAGAGTTCCATAGCTATCACTGGAGCACTTACACATGTCTTGTGTCGAATCCCAAAAGTTGCTCACTCCTCTTTATTTTTCCATCCTCTTCAACCATGAAAACTCTGCATTAGCCTCCAACGCGTTGGGTCCAAAATCAAATCTCAGAGCAGGCTAAATGTCAGTCAACTGTGGGTATCATGCTCTCTGGACCATGAAATCAAAAGGTGCAATCATGTCCCTAAAAGATGTTGTCTTTGATGATATTAACAGGTCAAGAATTCTGTTACTGCACATGTTCTTTGTGCAGCATGGATCATACTACTAGTTTCAAATAATGCATCATGTCTTAAACTAATTAATTAGAAACAAATATGATTTGAGTTCTTTTTTCATAATTCTCCTGAAGCACATTGAGCAATGGACGCACGCATGGTGTAGTACTACCATGAACCATAAAAGATAAAAGGAAACCAGACACAAAAACAGACTGAACAATATATCATGGGAAGGAACAGTGAAAGAACCCTTCAAAGTATCAAACTTTGACCTCAAAAGAAGCACCAGAGTCATGCACAGAAGTCTCCACATATATTATCTTGAATTTATTCTCAAGGTGAGAGAAGGTAATACTGCAACCATATGCATCTGGTTGGCACTGTTCCATCGAACCATGACAGCTCTGGATCCCTTGCGTGACTCCTAAAAGATGCCACCAATTAGTTTCTTTGGATTCTTCTTTGTACTTTACATGAGACACTAGTGGAAGATTTCTGCATTTTTTTTTTCTTTCTCGTACCCACTCATGATCAATATGCCCTGGAGATCATGCATGGAGAGAGAATGCAGAGAAATGTTGCCCTGGCCAAGTCTGTCAACATGAGCACACAGCGAGAATCCATTCCCATGTGGAGGGTGTTTGATGAACAGGGTCTCTATTGATGTGAATGTCTGGATTAAGGAGTTGGAAGTTGACTGTTTACAGATGCTCCAATAATGCTGCTATTTTAAAGCTTGGTGCAAATCTCCTGTATGCTACTGGAAGAAGCTGACTTGCTTAAATCTAATTAACAATTACTTGTTAATAATTTTGTTTGTGTAGGTCATGAATGCATGGCTCTTAACTAATCTTTCCTGAATATATCTTTCCATGATACTTTATTTCAAGAGGAAACTTATAAAAGTTTTGGTACAGCTGCAGATATATCATCAGAAGTGTTAAACCAACAAAATGAAAGAGCGAAGAGGAGCTGATCATGGCATGATGAATAGTGAGGATGTGATTGATCACTATTGGATGCATTGTTGACTGGTTGAAGAAGCATAATTTTCAGCTTCTTTAACCAAAGGAAAAGATCAAAAGAATCATTTCCTTCGGAGACGATGAACATGGATGCTTGTTAACTTTAGCAAGTTCTGTTTCTATCATCTTTCCTGTTCTATGATTCCCTGAAACAGCAAAATAGGAAATAAAATATCTCATAGGACAAAAGTAGGAAATGCTAGTCCATGTTCCATTTATTTCATCTCTTTATGAAATTGTGACTAACTGCAGTGCAATCTTTTCACAGGGCAATGCAGATGAAAGGACATGTATGGATGGGCATCCATGTGTGTTTAGGAATATGATAGATATATATAGTCAGCTAGATAGATAGATTTGTATTCTAGTCTGTTACAAATACAAAACAAAATATATATTTTTCTGATAAATATACATGATATTGTATTATACATGTATCATACTCATGTCATGGGAAAGCTAATTGTTTGCATCATGCACCTCACACCAGCAAAAATTGCAGGTTTTGTGGGTAACCACCAAGGTATGGGAGAGGAGACAGAGAAATCAGAAATCATTCCATGCAATCAGACTAACCTTAGGAGTGTGTACAAGTCTTCCTCATGCAACTGAGATGACAGGAAGTTACAAGGATATATACATACATATATATATATATATATATATATATATATATATATGTAGATATATATAGGATTAATAGTGATTGATCTAGTTTGGTGCTAACAAACAAAACCTTTTGCACAGTAGAAAGGAAAACTGGAATAATGAGGATTTTGAATTAAAGTGATTGATCTTTTCCTAATTAAATATTTTTAATTAAAGGGATTCTACTGGTGCCCTTGCAACTTAATAGAATGCTGTTAATCTCGCTGCACAGGGCATGGATGGATACAACCTTTTCTTATTGTTTATTACTTTACTGAGTAAACTAAACTGCACACTTTCAGGAAAAAAGGTAAAAAGGGTCTATAGGATCTGTGGCTCATCCTCAAACAAAATCCCAGGTGTTCCCCCACCAATGCATATATGCCACATCCCTACCAATCAACTTAAATGCCACTAGCACTCGATGGACAAATTAATTTTGTAATGATATGAGTACTTAAAATGATAACAGTAGAACACAAGATGAAATTCTGATTTTTGAAACTGGAATTAGTAAAAGATCACCCAAAAAGAGGCTTGATGATGTGTTCCTAGGCAGGTCTAATGATCCTAGCTATAACTCTCTTTATTGATCTCAGCTTAAAGGGACTTGATTCCATCAATTACAGCAACCTAATTGATAGATGGCTAGAAGTTTTTTTAGATTGTCACCTTAATATTTAAAAAAGTGGTGTCATCGATCAATATGCTGAATCAAACTCATTGTAGTCCTGGCTAATTTGATGTCGTCTTGAATTATACGTCTGACTATGATATGTGAAACTTTTGACGGAAATTTTTTTATATTTATGAAAATTAAACTACTTTTTACTCTATCTAATATCGTTGGTTGGTTAGAATATTAAAGTGTATGGAACGAGGTGACATGCACAGAAGGCAGCCACAGAAAGCAAGCTGACCACTGGTCTTCTCTGATCTCCTTTTGTCCTTCAAGACAGACAGGACTCTTCTTTGCCTATAAATACTGAATCCATTAGAGATCACAGAGACCAAAACAGCATCCGAATTATATTTGAGAGGGGTGGCGGGCTCTTTGTGGAGCTTGGAAGATCACTCATGGCTTCCTACGCAAAGCCCTCCATCTCCAACAACATCCATGACCTCGATGTCATCACAGCTCAAAACTTCACAGCCCCGGAAACCTTCAACACCTCCAGGCACCAACACAAGCAAACTCTCAGAGAGCACTTGCCGCCGCACCTCGCCAGAAAGGTATGCACATGTCTTCTTCTTCTTCTTCTTCTTCTTCTTCTTCTTCTTCTTCTTCTTCTTCTT
>LTAE01003254.1:15169-33212 GCA_001647135.1 Pontederia paniculata
CTCTCTCTCTCTCTCTCTCTCTCTCTCTCTCTCTGTGTGTTGAATCTTTAGCTACATATGATGAAGTGGCAAGGGCAGAAGAGTGTAAAGTATCAAGTTCTAACTTCCAAGTAACAAGAAGTAGATGCATGTCGGCTTGACACATTTAGTTTGCTTTGAGGTGCTTTCATATGCTGCTGTGCAAGCTTTTTGTGGTCCCTTGAGATATATCCTCTTGCTTCATCAACTATATTTAGTAATATAATTCCAAGGACTTCATGCTAAAATCCATTGCAATCTAGTAATCATGACGTTTTATATTGTCTGTACATAATTCCAAGCATATAAATTTCTTTTGACCAACATCCAAATTGTTGCTAAGATGTTGAGTTATCAGGCCTCAATTGGGTCTAACTAATCTCCATATGGGAAGCAAGTTGGTGATATACAACATTGTCCTGTCATACAAACAGTTGTATCCATTAAAATCATTGGACTTAAAGAACTGTGAAGTTGAGTGTTGAACCTACTCAATAATGCAAGCCAGATTCTCTAATAATTGAAAGGAAGGGTTAGATAAAGATCATTCATTTGATTCATTCCTGGTACTCTTATCCATATTATATATTTTTCTAGTTTATTTACATGCATAAAAATTAAGGTCCCCCTTTGACTTGCTAATTATGCATGCATGAACCAAATGTATGATCATATTCTGCAGAACTCATGGGGCCAAAAGGGTGCATTATTTTATGTCATGGTAGCACCATAAACCTAACAGCCAACTGATGCAATAAGGATGACAGGTTTGTATGTCTCCTTGTTGGAAGAAGTTGATCATGCCATCAAGTTATTGCAGGGATCATTTTGAATAGTTGGCAATGTAGTGATGGTGGCTGCCTACTGCTCTGAATGAATTAACCGTGTGTAAGAAGCATCGAATCGCCTAATTAATTGATCCCTAATATCCTGTACAATTAGTAGAAATAGCTCGTAAGGGCGACTTATCACAAGGTATCTTGCATTGTTTGTTTTCCCCAGTAGAGGTAGATAGTCTTCAAAGTACAGTTCAGAGTTTCCATAATAGCAAAGAACTACAGATGAAAGCCCAGAAATCTTCATAGGACCACAAATTATATTCTGCACCATAAAGTGATTTGACATGATGTTAAATAGTAAGGGAGATGATTTTTAATGGATTTATGACAAAAGAAACAATTAAATCAGATAAGCTAATCCTAATTTAGATAGACCAAAACAACTGAACCATAATCAGACATGTAATCAGACCAATGATGCCTAATTGGCCATATAAGGACCATTAGTGGTGCTGAAGGCCTAAAGCTTGGCATAGATCTCTTCACTTGTCTCCGTATCATAAAGTTACATCAATTCCTCAGGCAGACAAGTCATTTCATGTTCATATCATTCTCAAGCTAACTTTTTCCTTCAGGGCATGTGATGATTTTAGGCAGTTTTATTTCTGTGGGCCATTCTGATGTTCACTGCAAAAGTTTAACTTAGTCAATTAATTAATATGTATCAAGTAAATTACTTGCAAGCTTATCAAATATATATATACATGTATATAATGTATGTATCTATATATATGCATTAATGATCTAGTGGTAAAACCAGAGGTTTGGAACGTTTATGCAGGAAAAAAATATTACATATATGTTTTTACTTGTTTGTTCAGGCGTTCAGTTAGTTTGCATAAAGATTATAATTAAGTTTGCTGTGCAGGTTCCATTCTACATGTCAGCTCAGATCTCCGGAGCCATGGTCGCATCTTTCGCCTTGCGTTTGATACTGCACCCGATAACAAATCTCGGAACCACCACGCCGTCGGATACGGCAGTGAAGGCCTTGGTCATGGAGACTGTGGTGACCTTCTCCATGATGTTTGTTACTTCTGCAGTGGCAACTGATACAAAAGCTGTAAGTGCCTGCATGCACAGGATTAGTTTCTTCCTCCTGAAAAGATCCTCAATTTTGATGTTCCAATACTGCTCATTCTTGAGAATTCATAGTAACATCTTTTTTTGGTTCTGAAACAGGTAGGTGAGTTGGCAGGCTTAGCAGTTGGGTCAGCAGTTTGCATAACCTCAATTCTAGCCGGGTAAATTACAGGAAAACTTCATTTTGATGTATTAATTAATGCAAAAACCAGGACTTACAAATGCCCTGACCAAACCAAGCCCATACATGTAGCTATCCAAAAGAGTGTGCTTTCCTTTTTTTTTAAAAAAGAGGCATTCGTTAAGTAGGATAACCAATATTGTCTTGGTACAAAAAAAGTAAGAGGCCATGAGGTGGCAGCTCTCGATACAAAATATTTAGTAAATTACGACGGCCTAAATTCGCTAAGTAATCCGCAACTTTGTTAGCATCCCTGGGGATATGGTGGATTGCAAATTGATCAAAAGAAGTCAAGATAGAATTTATGTCCATAAGAATGTTCCTTAGCCTCCACGGTTTGGATTTCCTCTGTTCTAGCATCTGGGTTAAGTTTCAGCAGTCTGATTCGATGCAAACATTTTTGAGATCCAGCTCTCGACATCTGGGGAGCCCCCACCAAAGACCCCATGCCTCTGCCTCCTCAGCCGAATAGAAGAGTTTGTGAGTTGCCCCTGCAGCAAATCATTTAGTGTCAGGTAATATGATAAGATATCCTTATTACCAAGGCATGCACAGTCATGGTGATTGAGCAATCCCAAATACCTACCTTTCTTCAATTAAAAATCAAATTAACCAAAGTGCAAGTATCTAAGAAAAAAATTCCATGGCATCTTAATTGGATGTTGATATGAATCAGGACAGGGAGAGAGTGTCCATCAAGAAAAGAGCAGAAAAAATGCAGAACAGTGCATAACAACTAACTCAAAGAAAAGGACACCCAACTGCATCCGGGTTACAACATGTACCTAACACCATGAAAGCTCTTCATGCTGTCGTGGATGTAAGGCAGATTATATCCTGAGATAAATTCCCTTGTTACATATAAAGTTTGAACTAGTAAACACATCAGATTGCCATTGCCATCAGTCCATCTGACACAGACATGGTAGTACTGCTAGAAGCCTTGTTATATAAGTACAGTTCAATCATCTAGAAACATAAACCTGAATTCTGAATGAAATGTTTTGGTCTGAAAAAAGAGAGAGAGGAAGACACCATGTTTGCAGCAAGCAATCTTAAGATGGAAAATGGAGTTGTGCATGCAGGCCAATATCTGGAGGATCGATGAACCCTGCGAGGACACTGGGGCCTGCGGTGGCGAGCAAGCGATACGACTCCCTGTGGGTGTACTTCGTCGGCCCAGTCTGCGGCACGCTGTCGGGTGCATGGTGTTACAGCTTCATCAGGATGACGGAGAAGCCGCAGCCGTCCCTGCAGCAGGGAGGCAGCAGCACTCAGAGGCTGTCCTCCTTCAAGCTTCGCCGCCTGCAGAGCCAGGAGATGGCCAGCCCTGCCGCTGACGCCTTGGACCATCCGTAGCCAGTCCATGCGCCGCCATTAATGCACCTCAACCTGCTAAAGGGAGATGAGGAGGAAGAGGAGCCTGCGAGCTTTTGTGTGCAGGACATCATGCAATGGCCGATATCTGTCATGCATATCCATGATCAAGCAAAAATGCTTATAATTTATCATCCTTCATATATATATGCTGTCTTAAGTATTCTCCTGGTAATTGCAAAATATATATATTTTGAAAAAAAAATCACAAATTCCCAATGGATCAATATATGTTTGCAACTTTGCATCATATAGCGCTCTTATATTATGAAAAAGTTTAAAAATGTAGTGTGCTTTCATATTGTGTGTATATAGAATAAAATTTATGGGTTCATAATTAAAATAATATGAAATAATGATAAATAAGTAATATTTGATTCCAATATCACAATATAATATTTTCTAAAATTTATTTTTGCATGCTGATTTTAGAATATAATTTAAAAGTAATAATATAAATAAAAATTAAAACAATAGTAAGCTCTAAAAGTAATAATTTAAAATAATATAATTCTAATTTTAGAAACTAATATTAAAAGAGCATATCAAACTTTAAAATTATAAAGAAAATATTAAAAGACTTAGTAATTTTTTTAACATTCGAAAAGAGCATATCAACCTTTAAAATTATAAAATCATATAGAAAAAAATACTTTTTTAATATAAATAAATAAAAATAAATTGATAAAAACTATCTTATTTTTATTATGTCTTATAAATTTGTATTTTTATTAGTCATGATAAAAATTGAAAGAATAAAAACTAAAGTCATCAATATGATATTTTTATTTATATTCTTTTATCAATCGTAAACATAAAAGTTGAGATATTTTATGAGAACATAAAAAAAATGAATTTGCATCATGATCAAAATTCTCAATGATGTCCTCAATCATAATTTTTAAATAAAATTATCATAATAAATGTATAGGTACAATGAAATTTTAAAAACTAAATTATCATAAATTTAATCAATAGGTAATAATTAAAATTAATAAAAATATGCAAAATAACATTTTTTTTATTTCAGTCATATTAGCTATATAGAAAGTTGAAATCTAAGAGTCAATTCTAAATATAACTTGCATTTACTTCAAAGATCATGTGTACCATATTAATTAAGATATGAATATATATAAGTTAATCACTAATCCTAATACTTAAATAAAAATTTAAGTATTTGATTTTATTATAATTTTAATACTAATTATTTATATATTTAAGGGGACCAATACATTAATACTTCTAAAATTAAAATATTATCTATATAATTATAATACATTAGTAAAAAGTTAGGTCCGTCCCTGAGTGTAATAATGTGCAGTGTACTATCAAATCATAATTTTGAGCCAATAATTAATTTTTTTTTAAAAATAAAGAATCATTTTTGTTGGTCATCAAATTGATGGAGTCTTTAAATCAAGTTTTGCGTAAATTTAACAACCACGCTACATGTTCTTTGCCCGCAAAATTAAATATTTTTTATTCTATCACAATGATAACGAAATAATGTTGATTTACTGTTTTGAGACAATGTTTACCATTGGATAAAAATCCAATTATAGTGCAAATATTAAAGAATTTGCATATCCATTTAATTTTTAGTATAATAATTATTAAAAGATCTAACAAAGATATTAACTGCTAGAACTATATAGCACCATCAGATATTGAGGTACATAATAATAATTTCATCAATTGGTAATTAATTGTATTGCAGAATTAGTATTTATTATATATCTTCCACTAGTGAAAAATAGTATTTTATACCTCAATTAATTAACAACAAACAGTCAAAGAACATATTATTAATCATAATTACAATATATCAAATATGAAAAAAACTGATATTTTCACAAAAAAAAATCATAAGATGATTAAGAAAAAAGAATTCATATTTTTTATTCAGAATAAATTGAAATCTTATGCAAATACAGTATACATATTTATGGGTGAAATTTGTTTTTGTTTTGCCATAAAATACATTCAAATGTTCAATGTCAACATGAAAAAAAATTGTTGTATATATATGTATATATATATACACAGAGAGAGAGAGAGAGTATTTTCAGTACCATAAAAATTGTGGATCAAAATCAGAAAATTTTCACAAAAAATTCCAATAATTTGAAAATTGTAATTACTAAAAATTAGCCAACAAATGCAGTTATATTTTTTTCCAAAACATGGGACACGAACTGGAGTTGGGCCAAAACTCCAAGATTAGCTAATCAACAACCCACGACAAAAGAAATGTGCCAGCAAATAATAATAATAATAATAATAATAATAATAATAATAATAATAATAGAGTTTAATGGAGGCTGATCAACCGTGTATCTTTGAATATGTGGTTTAAATTAAAAACAACTTAAAACCACCTAACTAAAATAATATAACAACTTTCTCTCTCCTTTTTTAATCTAAACCACATATTCAAAATACACGGTTGATCACATAGGCGTTTCACGGTGAAACACCTAAAGGGGTGTTTCACCTCCATTAAACCCATAATAATAATAATAATAATAATAATAATAATAATAATAATAATAATAATAATAATATACTATTTATGTGTTTCCATGGCAAGGCATCCAATTGCCTCCGCCTCGGTGAGTAGGTGTAGCGTGTTAATTAAAATTCATAACTACTAATAATTTTAATACAAAATTAATAATTATTTTCCATTCTACGGATAAGGTCATTTTTTAAAGTAGTATTCAATCGTGCTACATACCCTTATTTCCTTATAAGAAACATGAAGATGAAGGACCAATTTGAAGAATTACATGCCAATTATCATCTTTTTGGTGATTTGTGCCTTGTTGAAAAAACAGATTATTTGTATTATAATTATTATATTAAAAACCAAATAAGAGTTGTTGGAATATTTTAACTTCTATCTCAAATTAAAATAGTCAATTCCTAATAAATTTGGTTGTTAACATGAAAAAGAAAAAGAAAAAGAAATTCTGCAAACCTAAAATATTGCAATTCAATTTAAGTTCAATATATATATATATATATAATGTTAACCAAGTTTCAATTAGATGATATTGTAACAAGACATTGTAATTAGATATGGATGTATGGTCAACAATTATTATTAATAACAATTATATGTATGTTTACCAAGTCTATACTACATTACTACCTAATCAACAGATAGTTAATGCATGGTTCCTGGTCACATATAGCAACAAAGACTTGGTGACAGGTCTCCTCCATGCATACATCCCCAAAGTTAGGTTTGTGGTATTACAAAGAGTCAACATTGTAACATGCATCTTCAATTATTTATTTCTTTTATTCATTAGTAAAACATTCTAGACACATTAGTCATATAGAACCATCTAAAAGTCTAATTATAAGAAAGAAAAATAGTTAAGGAAAAGATCAAAAACCTCATCATAACTTAAATATTTCTTATTCAATATAATTAAAACTATCATAAATAAAAAGGTTCACTGTAATTTATTTTTTTTAATTATAAAATATTAAATTTACGATAGATAAAAAAATATAAAAAAATAGCGTCGATTTAATATTCTATAATTAAAAAAATAGGTAGTAATCACATCCAATTTTTTCTAAATAAAAATACAATCATATTTATAAATACATATTATTTTATTATCCAAATTAAAAACTCCTATGAATTACATGTACAATGTAACCTCTTATTCAGAAAGCTTAACATAACTTATTTTCCTAAAGTCATTAATTTGATTAAATTTCTTGTTTCGTTTTCGTTGGAAAATCCAATTAGTATTTTTAAACATAAACGATAAAAAATGCTAGAATAACTAAATATGATTAATGATATTAATCACCGAAGTTTTATTAAGAAAGTTGTAATCTTGTTTTATGTGTTATATTATGGAATTAATGACAGAGTATTATGCGGACGATGGGCATTTCAGTCAATTCAGAATTGTTTACCTGCCGGCGACCTTGTTTTAGTTTCTTTCCGTTAGAATCCGTTAACAAGCCGCGTTGTCGAAACGTACCAACGACGACGTTACCGGCGACAGAAGAGTCACCAACTTCACGCCGTCAGACAACCAGCCGTTAACCCAAAGCTTAAGTTTATCCTATTTTTTTATTTATTTGTTTCCATATTATACGCATTTTATATTTATCTTTTCTTTTTCTTGCTTACTTTCCATATTATTATTATTATTATTATTATTATATAATATTATATAATAAAACCGGCGAGGACGACGACGAGACGACGCGTTCTCCAAATTCCACTCAATCTTCTCGTTCCAAGAAGAGGTAAAGGCGATCTCTTCCCCCCTTCCATTTCTTCCTTTTCCTGTGATTTAATCGGAATTTTCCTCGCTTTCTCGCTCGTTTGAGTTCGATTCATCTCGTCGAGAGCTGCAATTTGGATATTTGGGGCTGTTTTTTCGTGTCCAATACCTGTCATCCTCGAATGCATCTTTGTTCGTCTCGATTTTAAGCTGCTTTTTTGGTTTTCTTGTGGTGGCGCTTGCAGAGAATTCGCTGGTGTAAGGGATTTTGCTGCCTTGCGAAGTTTTCTGAACATTTTTTGCCTTCTTGTAGGGTTTCTTCTTGGGATTTGCCTCTATTCGATGTAAAAGTTGGTACTTTTCATGGTTTCGAGAAATTTTAGGGGTTTTCTTGGAGAAAAATCCGAATATTCTGACGAATTTGGGGCTTTTCGTTGATCTGCAGGGATACTTTGATCCTTGCGCGAAGGCATAAAAGAGAAGGACAACTTTTTCGTTTTGATAGGAAGTCTTTTGCATTTTGACAATGGGAGATCACACGGTGGTGTATGTCGATCGTCTGGTCACGCCGCAGACGATTGGAACCTTACAGGGGGCGCAGGGCTTGAATGCTTCTGGAGAGGCTGCGAGCGTTCTGCCTCCAGCATCTGCCTCCTCGTCTTCCTTGGTTGATTCTGGAAATGGGAAAGACAAGGATAAGGAGGCGGAGGAAAACATGGTGATTGCTGGCGAAGAGGAACCACTCATCCAGACCGTGGAGTGCCGTATCTGCCAGGAGGAAGATCATATCAAGAACCTCGAAACCCCTTGTGCTTGCAGTGGCAGCCTAAAGGTCTAATCCTTTTAATATCTCTATTTTTCTCTTATTTGTTTGGCATCTGTGAAAGTTTAGAGTCCTTGATGCATCTGAATGTTGTTTGTTGTTCTTGGTTGTTATAAAGCGAAACAATGATGAAATCGTGATCAAGTTCTGTTGCCTTTTCTGCTCTGCTTCTCTTTGATTTTGTTGTCCTCAATTTGGTTAGTTGATCTATATTATTCTATATGTGGTTGACCTTTATGTAGTTTGAAATTATATATGTATTTAGTTCTGAGCCAAAGATTTGTATCCTCTTGTTTTCCTATGTAGCGTTCTTCTTGGTACATGAGAAAATATAGACGCCATGCTAAAATTTTTTGGTGCCTCTTGATACTCTGATATGTACTCTCTCAAAACATTCTTGTTCAGATATATCATAACTTAAAGATATTTTTTCCGCAAACCAAAAAATAAAAGATTTTCTTTTTATTTATAGCTGTATGTCCAGTACCTTTGAAAGACAATTCTGGGATTCATTTGCATGAAGCTGTTATTGCCAAAAAATTCAATGACCAATTTAGAAATCCAATCTTGATTACTTTGTGTGATATTTTTCTTCTAATTTTTAGTGGAAAGCTGGACTTTTCGAGATATATAACTGGGATGGCAAATAAACAATGCACATGTCTGCCTAAGCTAGAAATCTTTTCATTAATTAAGGAAGATTTTTCTTTCTTTTGCAAAGACAAATCATTTTGTTTCATTTTCTATAGAAGAATATTGAATAATTGCTCTTATTTTTCTGTGGTTTGAACTCAATATGCATTTAGTTGCTCATGCTCTCATGAAGTTTGTTCTCTTGTTTAACTGCTGTTTCTTTTTTTATTTTTATTTGTTTTTCTGTTATGGATCTTTGTCTTACTTTTAATGGTTTGATATGCAGTATGCTCATAGGGCTTGTGTGCAGCGCTGGTGCAACGAGAAGCATGATATTATCTGCGAGATCTGCCATCAGGTGGGTCTTTTGACTCTGATATCTCATATCCTAGTTCCATCTTATTTTTACTTTTTTCCATATCATACATTGTTCGTTTATCTATTAGGGTTGAACAATGTACTTTATATCTGTTATCGGTTTGTCGAGTACAATCCAAATCTTACTTTGGAACATTTTCTTTTCAATTAGTTCTTCTTTGTTCCGTTAGGTTGTCAAATTTTGTGCATTTCGTTCTAGAGTATTTATTGATGATCAAGTGCAATTTTCTGAGCATTTCTTTCTTGCTTTTTCAGTTTTGAAAAATATCGAAGACATGAATACCTTAAATTAAGTTTTGATGTACGTGTACTGCTAGGGTGTTAGTAATATCAATACAAAACTGATGTTAATACCCTGTATTGTTTTGCAGCAATACAAACCTGGATACACTGCGCCTCCACGCGTTCATCCTGACGAGACTACTATTGAGATCAGGCACAATATTTATCTACATAAGATATTTAAATTATTGTGCCTTTTAACATACACCCTTTATATTGTGTATATATTTTTCTCATGTACTCAAAGTCTTCTGATTGTTTCATTGCAGCGGCGGTTGGACCATTACAGGCTCCCCTCTTGATCTGCGTGATCCTCGGATTCTTGCTATGGCTGCAGCGCAACGCCATTTCCTTGAAGCTGAGTATGATGAATATGCTGCTACAAATGCCAGTGGTGCAGCATTTTGCCGTTCTGTGGCTCTGATAGTAAGTTCTTGTATTGCAGCAAACGACATTTGTCCCTGAAGTAATTTTTTAATGATTAGCTTAGTAGTAAAAAAATGATTTTCCATAATCAGATATAGATGAGCCTCTCTTGGTAGTTAACATACCCAATATATGCACCATCAACCTTATGAATAGATCAAGAATTTTGGATTATAGGGGTATCCTGACATTTAGCCCCTCACAAGAAGTTATTGCAGCTTGACCTAAGACTCGAACAAACAGTGGATAGGGAGGTAAATAGGCCTTTTAGTAGGCTAAACCAATCCATTTCAAATGAGTTTGGCTTGTAGTGTAGGCACACTAGTGCAAATAAGTAGGTGGGACCGGGTGGGTCGTGAGTGGCATATGTGCTCTGACTGAATTGCCTTCTCTGTCCCATCATTTCTGTGTGGTGCCACCACTATAATATGGCTCAAAGAACCAATTACAGATCGCAGTGCTAAATAAGTTGGTGAACAAAACCGTGCTTAATCCAATATCTTTCGCTGAGATGCTAATGAGTTCCCACTTCGTAAGGTGTGGTGTTACTAGCCTGCAAACACAAATTCTCTTGTCTTGTTTCGGTTTTAGAATGATTGGTACATTAGGAAGGCTCATGCCTGTCCATTTCATATGGGCTTTCAGAGGCTGTACTGCTAGCTAGCATTTCAGTCTTTCAAAATACAACAGTTGATGCCCATAAACATTGACATTTTAATTTTAAGAGTCATGAGTGGATTCCTGTCATTCATAATGTCAGCTTTCAAATACCCCGGAGATGTGAAGATGTCTCTGGTGCTTTCTTTTTCTCATTAGCAACAGTGACAATTTCTTTTTGCCGTTTTCATCTCTTTTGTTTAATCTTTCTTATTGCTTCCTACTGTGGTTCCATCTCTTGTCTTTTGTTTTGCCTTTGGATATTTTCTTTTATACAACAAGTGGTTTCAATTCCAACTGCTTGATATTAGAGTTGAGGTTCCATCTGAGTTTTTGTTTGAACTTTCAATTCTTCTGTGAGGATTGTGGAAAAATATTTCAGTCGATGTTGATCCAACTACGTGCAGATCCCATTTAGTGTTACAGAGAAATGTATCTTAAACATAAGAAACCCTCTTATTGTCATTTTATTAATCTAAATAATCTTGCTAGGGAAAAATGTCAAGCCATAATTGATTCTCGTAACTTAATCTGTGTACTCTCTGAATCCGTTTTCCTGTTTCAAGACATTAGACATTGATTCAGTGTGCTGATCATTTTCAACTCAATGCACGAGATGCTGTCTCTCCTCCATTCTTGCTAGCTAAATAATATAGCATCCTGAAATGATTCTTTTTCATATTGCAGTTAATGGCACTTCTATTGTTGAGGCATGCATTGTCCATAACTAATGCTGATGGTGATGAAGATGATGCGTCCACTTACTTTTCGGTGAGTATAAATCTCTTATTCTCCTTTTGGACCTCTTCTACTCTTCTCTCTGTTTCTACATGCATTAAACTTTGATCATTATCAGCTTTTTCTGCTGCGTGCTGCTGGATTTTTGTTGCCGTGTTACATAATGGCTTGGGCCATAAGCATCTTACAACGTCGAAGGCAAAGACAGGTCAGTTGGAAACACCATGTTTCTGAGCCTTATCACTTGCATATTTTTTATTTTTTGTGGATTCAAAACAAGCTAATCAATTTTAAAATGGAAAAGGAAACGACTTGCTCTTTGCTCCATGGTTAGCAAGGTGTGGGGGTTGTGGTAGGCACATGGACCCATTAGATTGCGCAGCTGCTTTTGCAGAGGCTGTGTTTCTAGAACTTAAGTATGTGACCTCTTAGTATCAAAGGAATATAGCTTTACTGTTTACAAGGGCCTGCTACTGGGATAAAGCTTTCAAATGAATTACTGAGGAAATGAAGGTAGACACGTTAATTTACTTTTGTATGATTCATTGTTAGAGGCCTCCAAAGCAGATAATTGTGATAGTCTGCTTAAGAAACTTACCAACGAGTGGTTGGCTCAATGGGTAAGCGCCTCTAAGTGGGTTAGTCAGGAGATAACCTTTAACTCTCCACCCCCTCAACCAGATTAATAGTCCCTTTGGAAAAAGATATTGAAACTTTATTTTCTAGTTGTTCAATGCCGTGCACAAAAAGGCTGGCAGTTCTACTGATTGGCCTCCTATTTTTCAGCCCGATGCAATACAAAATACTTCTATAGTGGGATATGAACATGACCAGTCACCTCAAATGCTAATAATTTTAATCTTGTGACTTGAAGTAGCTTGATACTGTACTTGCTGTCAACTACGTACTAGATTTTGCCTTCATATTAGGTCTAGACATGACAAGCATATTCATTGTACGCCATTATCATCAAGATATTTGGTCAGCTGTCTTCGGTTGGTGCCAAGAGCAAAGTTGTACTCTAGTCAATAGGTTGAATTAATCAGTCATCTAACAAGGCTTATGCTAAGCGCACACTGGAAATATGATTGCAAATCTCTATTCTTTACACTTTCACCATCTATCTTCTTTGTAATTTCTGCAGTACATCTGATGGTATATTGTTTCCGAATGTCAGGAAGCTGACTTGGCAGCAAGAGAAGTGGCATTCATACTACAGTCTGGTCAAGGAAGGGGCTTGCAGTTTACAATTGCACCAGATTCTCCTTCGACTCCCCAGCAAGAGCCACATCAATAACTGATCTTAATCTCCCTGGAGTTTTCTACATAATACAAACCTGAGATGTAGCTCTTATTCATTAGGAGGGAGTGATTATTATTATTGTTTTTTTCTTTCATTTCAGACTGCAGGACAAAACGGAGAAAGGGGGAAGGTGGTTATTTATTTGTATCTGTAGCCCGTTTAAGTTATGTGCATCCTCAACAGTTATTTCGACGATAATGATTCAAGGATAATTTTCTTGTATATATAAGAATACAAATTTCAAGTGAGAACAATTAGGAGCCGAGTGCAACTTGCATGTTTAATTCTGCTGCTCCACTTTTGTTGAATAAAACATTTCTCATATTTTTCCGTTCATGAAGTCATTGGCTTTCCGTCATGTCCACATTATTCCTTCAGCATAGCATTTTTATTTAAATATTAAAAGTACCTGCATTATTCCAGCGTTTTAATGCCAAAAGAAACATGTGAAAACATCAATTTCAAACTTTTTTGTGAAATAAAAGGAAAAATAACTAAACGTAAAAAAACAAATTAGGAGAAGTAAAGATCATTTTTTTCTTGAGTTTAAAATTATTAGCTCTTTATTACACGGGTCCAAGATTTAAAGTTGTGTTCACTCTATTGCCATTAATATTACCTAACAAATTATACCAGAAAATTATAATTTACTAAGTTATAATAATGTGTATAGTGTGTCCAACAATCTATATTATCTTATTTATTATTTATAAAAAATTATAAATAATTTATATTTTTTAGTAAAATATCGTGGAACAAAGTAGATAGGTTTGCAAATTTATATAAGTTATGAATTTAGTACACTTAAATCATAAACATCTATCCTAAACTTATAAAAATTATAGAATAAAAAAATATATTTATAAAATAATATTATATTATTTTCTAAAATAATAATAACGAATTAATATTTATTACTCGAAATTGTTATTATATTATAATTAACAATAAACTAATTATTATTTATAATATATATATATATATATATATATGAATAATCTATATAATAATAATGATAAAATGAAAATATCAATATAGTGATTAACAATAGTTATATTGTTTGATTAAATATTATTTATTTGATTATTTTTATCAATTACTCTAATAAAATTTTAAAAAGCAAAGGCGAAAAATATAATAGATTATCATCCAAGTGACAATTTGAATTGTCATCTTTTTTATGGACAATTTAAATTGCCAATAATCTACATTGTTAATTAATACAAATTACTTAAAAATAAAATAAGAAATATATCAGCATAAATAATTTAATTAAACATTGCTAAGATTTTGTTTAGCATGTACTATTGATTAATACCGAATAATGATTAACGATAAAATATTAGTGATTACCGACAATGAGTTAATTATTAAATTTAATAAAAAATATTTGAAAAATACAACGTTTGAACCAATCAATAAATATAAAATGACTAAAAAAGATACAAATAATTATTTAAATAATTTACATTAATATATGTATCATAAATTTAATAACACATTTATATTTTAACTAATTTAATATTGATAAATAATAATAAAATAAATAGCTGACCAAATGACTTTTAAGTTAATAAAATAATAATAAATCATGTAGTATAAAATAAAAGATATATCATACAAACAAATTTAATATTAAAATAATAGCGAATAATGATTAACGACAAGAGATAAATGATTATTGGTAGCGAGTTAATTATTAAATTTCATAAAGTGTTTGACAATGCAACGTTTGAATCAATTAAAAAAATATAAAATGACTAAAAAGGTACACACAATTATCTAAATAATTTGCATTAATATATGTATCATAAATTTAGTAACACATTTTTATTTTAACTATTTAATATTAATAAATATTAATAAAATAAATAGTTGACCAAATAATTTATAAGTTAATAAAAAAATAATAAATAATAAAATGAACATGTAGTATAAAATATTAAGTGTATCATATAAATAGTAATTAATATTAAAATATTTTGAGGATATATTTAAAAATAAATGCTTATAACTATTCTAAATGTTGATATTTTTAAAACGTTTGAAAATATTAAGTTCCAATCGTTTGTCATTATTATTAATTATATTTGTCAAATATCTTAAATAGCGTCATCACACTATTCGCTACTGTAAATGTTATTTTAATGATGTGCCAAATAAGGCAAGAGTACAAGTAAATACTAAGTCAAATTGATAAATACCATCACCCAAAAAAATGCTGCATAAAAATATAGTATATACGCATTTTCATGTTTCAGCATACATCTTATGATAATTATACTTTTAAAGTTTCATACTTTTATTTTCTTATCGTGATTCAATTTTTTTAAAGCCGACTTTTAGTTTGTTTGATATTTCATGAATTATATTTTCTAATAGAAAGAAAAAGAAAATTATGGTACTGAACAAAAAAAGCCATCATGTTTGAAGAGTTCTGGCTTAATTTTTAAATTTAGATCAAATGATGAAAATTAATGCCACTAAAAATGCTAATAGAAGTGCTAACTGATGTTAAAATTAATCCTGCAATTATATTTTACATACAGTCAGTAACTAAGTCTTAACTAATATTGATCAAGTATAACACTTGTTGTCGTTGTTGTTGTTGATGGTGGTGGTAGTGGTGCAAGAATTATAACTCGTCGAGATCTCACCGGGGCAAGGTGGCGGCGCCGGAGAATCCCACAGCAATATGTTCGCCTTCCACTCGTCGGAAAAATTGGGTGGATGGCCGAAGGGAAAGCCGGCGACCGCTTTTCCGGCTCCCCAATGAGCACTGTTCATATTATCGCCAAAACCGCATGCATTCTCAGTACTCTTCTTTGTGCACACGCCCGCCGGCGCCGTCGCTCCGTTCGCCCCCAGACACGAGCTCACTTCCACCAATGGCATATCGATGACTGCGCCCGGGAACGAATTAATGCACTGCTGCTGCTGCTGCTGTTGCTGCCCGAAGTCTATGCTCGCGGAGGCCTTGTCATGCACGTCGCCCAGCACCGCCGGCGACAGGTTGAGCAGCATGGAGGCGACGTCGAGGTTGCACTTGGACAGAACCTGCAGCTCCGACGGGGAGATCATGAAGCCGTTGGTCGGCAGCACTTCCAGGGACGTGACGGGCAGCAATGACTGCTTGCAGTTGATCATTTGGTTGATGTGCTTGTAGGGAGGCAAATCCAGAGGCGGGTATGAGATTGTGTTGCATTGCTGCTGCAGATTACTGTTGCAGCTGAACTGGAATGCAGGCGGCCGGACTTCTGTAGTGCACTGAGCGATCTGTGGATTGAACTGGGGACTGATCTGCGCTGCCTGCGAGACGGAGAACATGTCTGATTCATTGTTCTCAGGTAGCTGAGACACCCAGGAGTGAGAAAGTGCTCTATGTGCCATAGAGTTCATCTTCTTGAATATTCTGCATATAGCCCATGAGTCCTGTTCATCATGCACGCAGGTACGCATGCACAACACCTCAACATTTCAGCAAAAAGAACAAAAAGAATGGATCTTTGATACAAAAGCAAAAGTTTTTTGGATTTGTTTACGTTTGGTGGGATGTCTTTGTCGAGAGGCCTTTTGGGCAGGGACGAATCCGTCAGGGAAGGCAGCCTGAACTCGTGCATCATCCAGTCAGTCTTGACGCCCTTGGCCGCCCTGCCCTTGTAGAACACCAGCGACTTCTTCAATCCTATGCACTTGGTCCCTTCGGAGGAGTAGATTGGTCTGTCCGTCCCCGTGGCCTTCCAGAATCCAGCGCCCGTGACCCTGTTCGGCCGCGCACTGTTTCTATACTTCCTGTCCCTTGGACAGTAGAAGTACCACTCCTTCTCTCCGGTCGTCGCCAGCTCTTCTCAGTTGCAAACCAAAACATACATGCACAAGTAAAAGCCATGAGAGAGAGAGAGAGAGAGAGAAAGAGAGAGAGAGAGAGAGAGAGAGAGAGAGAGAGAGAGAGAGAGAGCTGAACTTCTCAGAAGCTTACTTGGAAGGTCCCATGGATCGTACTTGTAGATGTCGAGCTGCCTGATGAGCTCAATGGAGAGGGGCTTCTGCTGTATCTTCCTCTTCAAGTAGAAGCCAACCAGCTCCTCATCAGTAGGATGAAACCTGAACCCTGGCAGCATTATTTCATCTCCCTTCTCCACATCACTTCTCTCATCCATACTCATATCACTTCTCACTTCTACCAGTATATATATCCAAGAACTACGGCTAGGATCACTAGTGCAATCACAACTCTTCTTCCAAACTCCTCAAAACTGAGACCTTTGGAACCTAAATCTAAATGGAGACCAAGCCAAACAAGAACCTAAAAGTTAGGGTACTTATATAATTCTTCTGTTAGCTAGGCAACCTGCAGATGCACACTTCTCACTCTCCAAAAGCTACAACTTGTGACCTAAACAAGACCCAGATCCTAAAAGAAGCTGAAACTGCATGCATACTCAAGACAGCCAAAACTTTTTGGTCAGGTTGAAGACTTAAGACAGCAAAATGCATGCATGCAGAAGGCTTTTGATCAACTGCATGATCAGGTCTTCCAAAGAAATGCTTTGCACTGCATGAGTTCCTGTTCCTGATCTTGCAGAGCTCCTCCTCCAAAGTGTCCGGCTTATCTTCCGGGTCTTGGGTAATAAGCAGTTAAGCACCGCTCTTATAAACATAATCCAGCTGCTTAATGCGACTACCAAGGATCCATTTTTATTTCAGAAACACACTTACTGGCACCCCATTAGCTCTAATTACTCGTTTACTGCTTAAATTAATTGCAGTGAGATGGGCATCTCAAGAAGGGGAGTACAAGGCTTCATCTGGAGATTGCCAACACTTTTCCTTCTTTTCAAATGTACATATAATAATGATCAGCCTCCTGGAGTTTTCACACACACACACACACAGATTGCTTAAGCAGACACCAAGGTGAAGTGCAAGTTTATTAATTATTATCCATATCACATTTAATGAGTTTTTAACACTTCCCAAAGCATTTAGAAGCTTCATAGTTCTTATGCTCTCTCTCTCTCTCTCTCTCTCTCTCTCTCTCTC
>LTAE01003255.1:0-16162 GCA_001647135.1 Pontederia paniculata
AGTGTGGTGAACTCCTTGTTGGGGGCATCTGGCCCTTCTTTTATTCATTTTAGTTATATTTCGATTATATGATTCGGGCTTGGCCCATATTACATGTTTGTATATGTCGTATGGACCATTTTTAGCAAAGGTCATGCCGAAATTTTTGGCAAATTCTAGAGTTAGAATTATTTCTAACCGTTGTGTCCTGAGTTTGAATTTGAATTAGTGAAAGGTCGAAACACCCCTTGCCGCGCTCCGGGCGTTGGGTTCGGGGCGTGACAATATGTGTATAGATGACAAAGCAGTGCATGGAATCATCAAAGGTCAAATATCTTATGATTTACAACGTGACTGATAAAAAGGATGATACAAATGTAACAAGTAGCAGTGCCACTGGCGGTTTGTAACCTCGCAAAATTACAGCAGACCGATTAAGGAGAGGTACCATCAAATACCATGCCAGCCCATGGAAATTAATTAAGATCGATCACTCTGATTTTGCTCTCTTAATCATACAATACAACATCACTTAATTAAGAGGAGGAGGAGAAGGTGTCGATGATGGTGGTGTGCAGTGGGTCGCTGAGATGTGTAGCCCAGTTGTTCAGGGGTCCCTTGCCGGTGGCGGCGGCCTGGACGGCGAAGCCCAGGAAAGCTACCATGGCGAGGCGGGCGTGCTTGATCTCGGCCAGCTGCAAGGTGGCTCTCTTCTCCGGGTCTGCCGCCAGTCCCAGGGGGTCGAAGAAGCTGCCGCCAGGGTACAACCTCTTTTCCGGGTCGAGCTCGGCGTTCCTCTGGAACTCGATGTAGCCGATCACCAGAACCTCGATCCAGATCAATGTGGTGATGGAGAAGGGCAGAGGCTGTCCCAGGTACGACGACCCTTCCACCAGCTCAACCTGTGTAGTACATATATTTATGTTTTAAACTTTTAATTAAACATTCTACTCTGTGAACTATGAAGTGTTCTAAACTATTACATACAAATTAATTTACCTACGTGCATGGGAATTGCCTAAAGCTAATTAATTTGATATTACTATGTGGATCTATCATATATACATGCAGATGTTATAAAATTAGATGCTCCAAGTCTAAGTACAACATTTTTAGTAGCGTACGCACCTTGCCAGCATCCTGCCAGGTGATACCAGTGAGCCACTCGACGGCGAGGGCGCCGAGGGTTGCAAGCATCGCCCAGCGGCCGTGGATGAGCTCGCACTCGCGGAACCTCTGCAGGCCAAACACCTCAGCGTAGGGCTGGAAAGGGGTGGACTTTACGTCGGCGACCTCAGTCCTTGTGCCGATGATGATCCCGGCCTCGTTCTTGGCCAGGTTCTGGTCCAGCGAGTCGAGCTCGAACTGGAGGTACTCCGCCGGCTTCCCCAGACCGAAGGGGTCGAACCCGTAGTCGCCGACGAGCGACCCGTCGAGCCACTCCGGGGACTTGGCCCCGGGGAACCACAGGGGCCTGTCCGACGTCGGGGCCTTGCTCTTCTTCTTGGGCGCGGCCTTCTTACCGCCGAAGCCGAACCGGGCCTGGAATCTGCCGACGGTTGCGCCGTGGGAGTCGGCCGGCAGCCTCATGCCTAGAAACGGCGAGGTGGATGCAGCTGTGGACGCCATTGCTCGATCTCAGGCTCAACGTTTCCAACTGCCACCGATCTGGAGAAGAGAGTTCCTTGTGGCGTGGGCGGTGGAAGGCCTCGTAGTGTTTTGTTGCATGCAATATAGGCCGTGTGTGCTATCTGGTGGGGGTGACGACGGAGGGTGGATGTGGAGGCTGAGATCTATCTGACGGTTGTGGTGATGGAGGCCTTATCCTCTCCTTATCTTCTTCTTCATCTGATCCATGGTGGTGTCCTGTGGAAGATTTCATCTGAAGAGGTTAACACATGGAAGGTGGCGATTGGAGTGGCAGTGGTCATGGTTGTGTGGTAGCCAACTGCCTCATCGACTGTTTTGTGTGGCCTCCAGTGATTCAATCCAAGTCATAAACATTGTGATGGGACCAACGATATCATGCGCTCTACAAAGATTTTTTTTATTTTATTTTATTTATGTAGTTGGTGATGCATGCCAGGGTGAAAGAAAAAAAAAGACCTTAAAAAATTGAAAATCTAAAAATTCAGTCCAATCTTGTACAAAAAATTAAGTTTTTTTTTTACCATCTGAAAAATTTTGGACAATTTATAAATTCAAAAAAATCACACAAAAAATCATGCTTAATGAATATTATATATTTTTTTATATATGCAAATCTTCTAAAACATGTAAAGTTATCTAATTAACATATAAATTATATAAGAACATGTTACCAGAAATTAAATTAGATGCAAATAATGCTATTAAAACATAAGATATGTTATTCAATGTCAACTTAGAGCATAAAATATTACTTAATATTTTTATAAATATAAAATTTAAAAAAATTGGGCTCTGAAGAAATTGATAATTTTTTAATTTGAAAAATTCATTCAAAAGATGACAGGTGATTTTTTTGTCTGAAAAAATTATTTGACCTGTATCATCTGCACCCATAGTGCATGTTCTTTGAATCATGAGTAATTAAGTAGTCTTTTCATGATAAAAAGTTAAACCACACAAACTTAATTACAACTAGGAAGCAAGCAGGAGGGTGTAATATTGGGTATGAGATGGATGCAAAAATCGAGTCTGCCCAATGGAATTTACCGCAAACATGAGAAATTGAGTATTTTTTTATGAAAAACATGTTAAATCGTGCATGCTAATTACCACCAGGGAGCAAGCAGGAGCATGTAATATTGGGTACGGGATGGATGTAACAATTGAGTTTGGCCAATGAAAATTACTGCAAACAAAAGGAAAGGCTAACGAAAGATAGATCTGCTTACGACATATTTTATACTCCCTAATTATTTTCAAGATGTGATCATAGTGCAATATCTTTAATCGAAGCTTAATCATTTAAATGACAAATCAAGCTTCCGAATGCTGCATTTTATCCGCTCCGAAACCTAATAAGATGCAGTAGTCCCTTGTGCACTAATTTAGTAGCCAATGACAAATATTTTTCCTTCTGTCGTTAATGGTGTCCACATATAGCTGACAAAACTTCACATCTCAGTCCCAAGGTCGCAGCTCTATATATCATCAAGAATATTGGTTTAGTCAAAGCAAGCTATTCATGTATGTTCTTCAGAGGTTTTCAGCTGATTCTATTATAAATTAATAGAAGAAAGAGAATGCTGCCTTGCCATTCACTTTCACATTGCATTAGGGAATTACAAGCCCAACTTTCAGTAGCCAAAAGTCACAATAACGCAGAAAAATGCAAACCCTGAGGCTCAAAAAAAGATCTCTTTGTCGCTCCTTATATGATCAGTTTACCTTTATAAAATATTTTATATATCATAAAAAATTGATGCTAAAAGTAGAGAGTAAAATAGTTTTAAAAGGAGTGACACTAAAGAATTTAGGAGTGGCAATAAGCGCGTCCAAAGAAAGATAGGTGAAAAAGGTGGACATGAGTGACAATAAACAAAGACTTCATTACCTTGGAGAACATTGATCCGCCTACTGTTTCGTATTGGAATTCTGATCCCAAGATTACATAGGATATGAGGAATGCAGTCCAATCCTCTGTGGTTGGATACATTTAATGGATCCTCATCCTCCAAAATAATATATGTCCAGTGTCAAAAAGAAGAAAAAGTACATGAATATACAGCAAAGTTGTCAGGAAGCTTTCACGATGCTGCAAACAAGTAAAAGCACTGACAAGGAGGAAGTTTCGACAATCAAGACTTGGGATTGCTCAGTTCTAAGAGTGCAAATTTATCGCCTCAGAAAATCAAATTTTCCAATTTATTTTGTAATAGCCTCGTTGGCCTGTGGATTCTCCACTCTTTCTTCTCTCTTCTTCTTTTCTCTGAATTAGAAACAAATATATAAGTTTCCATTTGATATAAAAGAATTATGCATTCCTTCAAGCTCAAACCTAATATATATGCTACTTCAAAGTTAAGCTCTTGCAAAGCATCATAAATCACATGTTCAGAGATAGCAGTACATTTAGGAGAATGCACAGAAATACATTTGATACATGAAGTCAGAATATAAGCAGGAAGCACTGATCTAAGATTCTCATTTCCAAAATTTTCTTAGGAGATGCAATCATAATGAAACATAATGGAAACACTTCTGGTTCCAGAAGAAATAATTACCTATCAACATATTCCTTCAAAAGTTCCTTTGCTTGGACCAACTTTGAAAGAAGGTTGCGGTAGACATCAAGATCCCTATCCACACTGCGTTTGCTTACATTTAAGGCAGCACAGAGCTGTGAAGAAGCAAAAAACAAAACACGGAAAAAGATGCTCATGAATGAGAAACCAGTGAACAATACTTTAATTTATAATCTATTTTTAACCAAACAAATGTCCAGTGTACACCATAATTGCAAACATAGAACCAAGAAAGTTCAGAAGAAAAACATCCAAATTAATTATTGAGTTGCATTGCTAGTTTCTGAACCAGTCATGACCTCTCTACACATAAGAATCCGGTTGATTGCAAAAATTTAGGATTAAATATGGGGTGTAAACTCAAAAAGAGTTTACATCTGAAGACCCATGATTAGATCAAGATACAATGGCGGATATTGATCTAAGTACTTCAATCATCTCATCATGACATGATAGAAAAGGTATTAATTTTCTAAATCGAAGTCCGCCATTAGATCTTGGCCTAATGATTGATCTACATGGGTAAATCTTCTTGGGTTTGCACACTTATTTTATTCAGAAGTTTGTCCATTAAGGAACAAAACAAGGATTGAATAAACTAAGAAGTCCTTTTCCACATATTGCTCAACTTTCAGTTTTGTACAGGAATATGTATGAATCACATAGTAAGAAACTTGAATTGAAGCAAAAAAAACTCCCTAAGTTCGCTAACGAAATTAGCAACAGAACCACCATCAAACAATATAAGTATTCAGCATTGACTTATTGAGCACCCAAATGCATATTATTACTAAAATATCTAACAATATAATTGAGTATATCTAACAACTAAGCTTAGATATATGCACTAGTTACTCCTATCACAGCTACAACAACTTTCATAGCTTGAAAAGGATAAATGGTCAAGATATCAGCATTTAATTACTTAGTTGAGCAGAAAGAAGTTATAAGCCTGACTGCATGACTTAAAATCAATTGTAAATTCCACCTAATAAGGCACAGCTGAAGAAAAGAGGCAATCTTCCAAAGCACTGTGCTACTTCTATTTCCAACAAAATTCAGTTAAAAGCAACAAAAAGAAAAGATTAGTTAGAACTAAAATTAGCTGAATAAAATAATGATGTCCTGTTTACGATCAGAAAAGGAAAAGGGAAAGACAGCACTTAAAACTTATTTACTGCATAAAAGTAGTAGATGACAACCTTCTCCAAGACTGATGGTTCGGTTGCATTCGCCAACTCAAGCAGGCGAAACAGCCCAACAGCAAAGAATCGGCTATAACTGAAGTTTCCCTTGCCCTGGGCCCGTTCCGATATATCTTTCAAAATATTCTCAACCTCTCCTTCTCTGGAAGAGAACTCAACCAATGAATTAGGCGTCTGAGTACGACCCCACTCTTCCATCTTTTGTGCGTCACTTCTGCATTATTCATTAAATTCAGTGACAAATTTGAATACAGAAGAAATGCAAGGCACACTCAACCAGCTTGAAGCATAAAAGACCCTACAGTTGTCCCACATCTAAACTACTCAAACTCAATATAAAAGCATTTGAGAGAGACTTGTAAAAATGGAGCATCTAGCCACCAAGACAAACTAAGATAGCCTTACAATCAGTCATGATGAAATCAGACTTCAATTATTGGAAGGCTTGTCTTACAAAGAATTTTTCAATATAAGTTAAAATTAACGTTAAAAAGCCACACAAAAGATATCAGTATATTAGAAGGAGTAGACATGATAAAGCCATGTAGAGCTCAAGAGTAGTTAGTAAAAAATAAAGAAGGATAAAGTTTCCTTTAAATATTATATTATAAAACAATAAAGAGGAAAGGAAAAAGAATATATATGAAACTATAGATACCATGTCTTCTTTTTTTGCATTTCTTATGAACTACTTTGAAATGATTATTTTATAGAATTTGGGAAAGGAAATATAGACATGTTAATATTTTTTTTTAATTCACAAGAACCTTACTAAAACACATTCATCCACTTATAATAATATATGAAAGAAAAATACCAACAACTTGTTGTTTCAACTGGCTAACAAATTGAATCCCGAAATGGGGAAGGTCTCATAATCAACCTCCAGTGTCACAACTGTTGGGGGAGATTTAAGCCTTTAACGGGATGAAACATCCACTTCTACTAATACATCAAACAAAATTTAGTACCGTCGCAAATTGAATTAGTCAGTGGCTAGTAGCCTTTTAAAGAAACTTTGTGGATTGCATAAGCTAATCCTCTAAGATGTTGAACTTATTCAAGGTAGATCATTCAAGGAATCTAATTCAAAATTGGCTTCAGCAAAGTCGAACAACCTAGTAGCATGTTGTATTATATGCACTATATAAATAGGCTAGCACGAAGTATTAATGGATCCAAATTGTACATGAGTATATGACATGCTTTGTATCTTTTATTAGTCTCAAGAAAATATGGTACTTTGGGTCGCTAGAAAGGAAGGTCTAATAGCAAAAAAGAATCTGTATATACGTTACTTTTTGGTACAAGAATTTGCATATTGTAGGTGCAAGTATTTATTATCTGTTAAATGTTCCCATTTTCCAGTGTTTCTGTGTGATATCATATTTAATCAGAGATAATATTGGAAATCACAGATCAAGCAGAGATTTTCTTACACATCACATGATAAAGTACCTATATTGTGCAGGATCCTCCTTTAAGGCCTCAATATAAGCCTTGAATATGGCATCTCGATCATCAGTGCTCGGATAGCCTTCCATTAGCTGGTCATATACGGTTACAAAGCCAAGCCCAAATATGGCGTCATACTGATATGTTGTTTTGTACCGCATAAGATGCTGCTGAACTAGTAGCTCTTGCAACACGGTGTTGTATATGCTTGGGATGGGACGCTTGTAAGCCTTCAGAAAATTGAACTTTGTTTCAGATACCGTGGGAGGCACAGCTGCTCAGAGGAAAGCAAAATATTAAATCCATTTAAAATTATTGTTTAAGCCTGCCGAAGAGCGAACAGAAAAGAAGCAGCACCCAATTCAACTTGTTTAGGACATTTCTACAAACATCAGATACGCATCCCCAAACCTTTTACACCTTGGACCAATACGAAGCCAATGCATGCGCGGGAAAACACAAAGGTAATGAGCAAAGACGAATGCTTGAAGCGAACTAAAGTAACACAACTTGGTCCAACTCAACTCAAACAAAACACAGTCCACATAAAGGGGAAAGAATAAAGTAATCATTAATTGGAGAAAACAACTCCTCCCAAGTTTCCAACTCGATGCGAATCTAAACACGATCAAGTAAATCGCAACTAGCGTTGTGGAAGAAGAAGATATGGGGTCAAGAAAACTCACAGCTTTCGGCAGCGAGGCAGCGAACGACCATGCGGGAAGCCAATTTGGTCGTTCTGGAACGAGCGCTTCCGAGGGCCGGGGGAGCAACGACGGCGCTGGCGGAGTTGGATCGCCTCCTCCTCCCATCGGAGGAGGAATGGCGACAGAGCGCAGAAAAGGAGACGGAGGTAATGGCGGCCATCTGCAGACGGCAAGAAGATGGAACAAGAGGGAGGGAAGAGAAGAGCGGAGGAGGAAAAGGGATTCTAGTGGATTTTGCGGCGAAGAGTCGTCGTCGGAGAAGATGGCGAGAACAGAAGGCGTCGGGCAACACGCATTACGTTGTTGCGTGTGCGTACTGAGATGAGATGAGATGAGAGATGTGTAGTGAGTGGTGAAGAGTTAGAGGCCAGGAAAGAGGAGAGGGTCTTATCCAGTCTCCAAATGCAGAGTTCCACCACTTAACGCATGCCATCCAGCGTAATTTGGACTTTTTATTAATCCTTTCACCTAAACAACTTAATAAACAAACAAAAACATCACTTTTTTTTCCAAGGAGTCAAAAATATATATGAGAAAAATTAAAAACCCTATCCTATTCTTAATTCTTATTTAATAGTTTATTTTTAATTAAAAAATAAAGATATTTTTAATTTAAATAGAAGGATCATATTATCTATTTTTTAATCGTAGGATGTTAAATCGACGATGAATATTAATTTTTTTCTTAATTTTTTATATCTATCATGAATTTAATATTTTAATATTGAAAAAATAGATAACATTATATTTCTTATTTAAATAGAAAATATCTTTCTTGAACCCTTTTGTTTTATCCTTATTTTCTTATTTTTCTTTCATTATCCAAACAGATTCACCGTTAGAATTTCCGTTAAATTTATCTTTTTTGAATCATATTTAATTTTAAAAAAATTTGAACTGTAAAAAGAAGGTGAATCATATGTAAAGGATCTCAATTTGTAGTGCTATAAATTAGAGTAATACATTTTTTAAGTTTATTAGTGTACACTTTCATTCATACATCTGCATTATATGTAGGTGTTATTATTTATAGCGACGTAGAACATTTTTATGCATATGAAAAAGTAACAAGTTAACTTAAAAAAATTAATGGTGTCATTTGGATAAATTTCAAGAGGTGAAGTGAAAATTAGATCTATAATCAATAAAAAACTCTAAGAGCTCAATTAGATATTTTTAATAAAAAAAACTAACAGACTTAAATTAGAACCCCATTCGAAAGATCATACAAGCACTCGGAGTGCATAATTTAGGCGGGTTATCACGCATTATCTTTGTTATTATCAACATAACAATGACGTATGATTTAATGTTATGAGTTAAATTTTATATTTTAGTAACAATATTAAATATGTCTGAATTAAACTTATTTCTTATCAGGAAAATTCTAAATCCTCCTAACTCATCCTCCTAACACTCACATATTTAAAACACCCAAAAAATTTGATAAATTTACAAGAGCTGCCATTGTGAGTAGTAGGAGGATTTTTAGGTCAAAAATTAGGAGGTTGTAGCACCTCTCTTCTTATCATCATTTTTTAATGAATGAATGTTTAAAATAGTATTTTATGTTTTTTTTAAAAAATAGTATTTTATTAAAGTACAGCCCGAACGAAACATCCAAAACTATCCTGTCCGTTAAAGGGTATTTTCGTTTTCTTTAAATAATTTTAGGATATGAAAGTATTTATTTGGGTTCAAAAAGAATCACCCAAGCCAAAAATCACCTTCATCCCTATGTCTTTTTCTTTCTTTAGAATGTTCTTTATTTTTCATTCAACATTTTTCCTCTCTAATAACTACGAATACATTAACGTAACAGCTACGCTACATATACGATAGAAGTTGCTCTATCGAAATATCATTTGAGGAATAAATTACTTAATTGTTTGTCTTTTTTATCGATACTCTCAATTTATTAACATGCTGAATGCCTGAAAGAGAAATCGTGAATCAGTTTTCTCTTTGATGAGGTTCTCTTTGCCTCTCCATTTCAACAACTTGGCTTTTTGCCACAATCAGATAAAGTATTATATGTTTTCTTCTTTTGTTTTATTAAACTTAAGTATTTGGCTCCTTCTTAGACTATGTTTATCTCATATAATTTTTTTAGTATTTTCTTTCTTATTTTGTAGCAATCAGAAAATTTTGATCAAACCGTTGCGTGCAAGTGTGCAACTTTGAACGAAAAAACTTCTTTCGAACGAATTTGTTTTCTCAATCTATTATATATATTCATAATTTATATTTTAAAAATCTCCATTTTTATCATTAACAATGATAAATATTTTTTTTCTAGAAAGCAATTATCATCTGAACATATTTTTAAGAAAATAAATTTAGTCTTAGGAGACATTTACTACATATCTAATAATCTATATTACCTATATAACAGAAAGATTATCACTTATTAAATTATCAATAATATTTATTATCATGTTTACTATATATAAGTAATCCAAATGACAATTCAGATTATTATATTTATTTATATAAATAATTATTAAATAATATATATTATTTTATCAAAAATATATTTTATAAATATTATTAATTAAAATTTCTGTATTATCGAATTAAAATTTATCAACTTAAATTACAAACTCCTAAATTAATGTATTTAATCATTAATATCCTTCAAAATAAAATAATATTTATAATTAATAATAATAAATAATTGTTAGTTTAGTTAATCCTTTATAAATAATAATTATGCCATATTTTTATTCATAATACGATAAAATAATATACTATTATATAAAATTATTTAAATAATTATTATTATGGCCATCAATTTATTATTATAGTATATTATTATTATTATTATTATTATTTGTGTTGTTATTATTATATAATAATTTATTTATTACATTTTGTTTTATTTATGAAAGATTTAGAATGAGGAATATAATAATTAAATATAAATAAGATTATCACTTTGGTGGTAATCTGGATAGACACCTCCATTTTAGATAATTTGGATCGCCACTTTATAGGTAATCTGCATTGCTAGGCAATTCAATTTGTCTACAAATTAAAATAAATAATCCTGATAATATGATATACTCATGTACTTTTAAATTTAGATTACTAATAATCTATAAAGAATATCAGGAGGAAAAATATCTCCTTAGTTCCTGCATGTTTATTTGTTAGGGTTCTCCTTACTTAATCATGGATTTTTTTTTTATCTCACAATATCCGAGACTATTATCATCCGACTAATCTGTGTCGTCCCGGATCGGACATCTGCCTTTGATGGGTGAGACTCCCAATAAAAAATTACTTCATCCAGAAGACTCGAACTCGAAGCCTCTTTTAAGCGGAGAGGAACTCCTTGTCGTTCTACCCCCATCTCATTGATTTAGTAATGGATGTTTTGATGGCTTTACATGTTCCAATAACTTTTTTTTACATGTAACCCCTCAGATATTCAATTCCAAAAATATCCCTATAATTGAAAATTAAATTCAGAATCCTTAATATTAGGCAATCCAAAATTTCAGATATGGTTCAACGAACTTGGATACTTTTTATTCCCTCCCTATTAAATATTGTAGTCGGCCCTAATTAGCCCTCTCTCTCATTTCCTCTCACCTAATGCTCTTGACAATGATCCATCTTTCCTAGTCAAGAAGAAAGTCAAGGTGAATCAAGAACCGGAAAGAGACGCCAAGAGAAGGACCGCAGTAGAAGAACGCAGGAACAGATTGAGGATGAACGGGACAATAAGCTTATGGGCTAACATGTACGTAAATAGGTGGATCCCTCTAGATTGGGTTTTTTCTTATAGATTATTGCATGCTAGGTTATTCTAGATGTTATGAGTGGATTAGCATGATGTCTGCATACTTTAGCACTATTGTTAAACTCAAGTAGATGATGATGTTATGCCCTAGATTTTTTAGTAATCCAGTATGATTAGATTGATTTAGAGAATATTGATTTATGAAGGAATTTATATGATTATGATATGCCTTGAACCCTTGGTTCTATGATTCATGAAAGATTTAAGATGTTCATGCCCTATGGATATTTCATGATCTCCATATGATGTGGATTAATTAGAGATAGATTATATTACAAATGTAAGATATGTATGATGTAGATGTTAATGTCAAAAATTGTAGCAAATGTTGCTTTATCAATCCTCATAAGATGAATGACCTGTAAGGAAGAAATCAAGAAAGAACTACAGACGAAAATGAGTGAATTTTGCCCCAGAAGCCTCGGTCACGGTCGTGATTGGCGTGTCACGGGCCGTGACAAAGGCAGATGGAATTTTCGCTCTTCGGTCACGGTCGTGACCCACTGGTCACGAGCCGTGACAATAATGAATAGACAACTCACCATTCGGTCACGACTGTGACTAACTGATCACGAACCGTGACATTAGATGGTAGGAAAAACACGTATGGTCACGATCGTGATTGTCCCATCACGGGTTGTGACGCAGTGTCGTGAGCGTTCGATCACGAGCCGTGAAGTTGAACTGACAAATATACCTTCGGTCACGGCCATGACGCTTTGGTCACGGACCATGACGAGAATGAGGAAAATGAAGACCCTTTGGTCACGACCATGACATGATTGTCACAAGCCATAACCATGCACCTGAAGAACTAATTGTTCGGTCAAATGTATGTCGACCATTCAGTCACGATCATGACTAAGCCTTCACGGGTTCGTGACGAAGCCTTCGCGGGTCGTGACCGCAGTACTCCGGACTCATATTACGTTAAATCTTCAATTCTAATGGTAGATACTGTGAGATTCTTCTGTAATCCTAAGGACTAATATATGGACAATATAAAGGGTCAATCATCTACACGAAATTAATGATGAGACCGCCATGCATTGTATGATTGGTAGCGACAGTGTTTATGATGATGGGGGACTGGTAGATTAGCTGCTACTGAGTTCTTGTTGTCTGGCCTTCTTCCCGCCTTGCAAGAAATAACTTTTTCGAGCATCATTTTAGGTCGTGGCTTGTGCGTCCCCACTGACCTATTGGCGAAGGCTCTAAAGACTCATGAGTCATTCAAAGTCGCAACAAAGTAACCCTCAATGTCACCTCAAAATCACTAATGGGGTAAAAATAATTTAAAAATATAATCACTTGATTTAATATTTGCATTGAGCATATTGCATTAGATATTCAGGAATGATGTTACTGTATTTCCATGTATGTCAAGTATAAAGAAAGTTAAATGATGAATGAAATAAATATGATGAAAGAACTCAATGATGATGATATGGAGTAATGGATATTTGACCATGGGTCATGCTTACTCATTTTCATATGCTCAAAGTGATTGATGTTTGACTATATGTCAAAGCTCACTTATGATGCAAGAAAGTAATGATATGTTAATGAAAGAAAAATTATGTTAAGAAAGTATGTATGGAGTTATTTATGTTTGACTGATGTCATAGCTCATCCCTATGCAAAGAAAGTATAATAAGATGAAATGATGAATGATGGCTGAGAAGTAATTGAGGTTGGACCATTGTCATAGCTTATTTCTCATGCAAAAAATGTAAAGAAAGATGATGTATGAAATGAAAATAAATTATGATGAAAAATAATGTAGATAAGAAAGTAAATGAAAGATATTTATGATATTTTATTATAATCCTCATGTTATGATTATTAATGATTAATTATGATGATATAGTTTAAGTCTCATGTTTTGATTTCATCATAAAAAGTATTGTTTTATTATGCCTTACATATCTAAGCTTTATAATTTATGGTGGATTTTATTTTCCCCTGCTTTGGATCATGCAAGTCAGTAATCTAAGGTGTCATAGTTATTGGTGGTGCATGCGGCGACAAATGTTCGTATTGATGATATTGTTTGCACATGAGTAGTGGTCATAAGTCAAATTGTCTCTACATTATCTTATTTTTCAATAATGTAATAGTTATTTCTGAGACAATTTATGTTAAATAAGACTTTCATAATTATTTTATGTATGATAAGAGTTTTTGAAAGTTTATATATTACGCATTTAGTTGATTAGTCTTAGTGTCAACCTTAAAGTCAAGATTAAGTATGATGTGTAGCATCCCCGAGAAGATATTTTGCTAGTGGCGAGATGATCTTTTGAGGGCGTTTCATTACAAGAGTTTAATAAACGAGTCCCGATATTTTGTTCCATAGGCTCAAGTTTTCCGTAGCATCATTCTGTAGCCCCGAGTTATTTTGCATCGAGTTGCGACTTGTTATTGAAGTTGAAAGATAGTGGTCCAGTGGAAGGCTTAAATTTGTTATTTTGAAAATAGATTGTGGAGAATATAAATATATATTGTTCCTTTTATTAATAATTTGAGCTTTTAGCAGCTTTTAAATTTAATGTGCACATCCTATTAAAAAAGTTTCATTTATCCTATACACATACTACTAATTGTCCAGACACAAAATAAAAGTGTTAAAAATATATAAAGATATAATACAATTGTCTTAGAGCAAGATTTTCGTGTTCATTTCAATATAATTTATATACAAGGCTCATGTACATCTCTTATAGGAAAAATATATATATTATTGTGAAAATTATTGTTAGTGTAAGCTCACATTTAATAACATTTCAAGTGTTGCGATGCATTTGTATCTGAATCGAGGCCAATGAAACACTTGATAGGAGCTCAATTAATGTTTATGAAATAAAGGTCACAAAAACGTGTATGTAAGGACATGCGTGAAAATAAAGGAGATATTAATGACTTTGTATCTCATTATCTACTAAACTTTACACTATAAATATGTATGAGAAGTCACTCATTAAAGCATGGATAAAAAGTAAAAAGCATTATTTTATATTAGTTTGTACAAGGCATTGTGAAGTTGTGTTCTAAATTCTCGTGGCTTAATTTCTCATGACGTGAACAAATTGATTGTGTCAAATTATTGGATCATAATATGTATAATCCTATCAAAGAAGATTCATGGAGTATCTCATTGCAGCGGAAATAAAAGATAAAAGTTTTCACGAATATTTGATACAACGTCGACCTATCATCGTCATCGAAAATTAATTCACGAGAACTTATAACACAACTTCAGAGCTCAAATGTCTTGGACAAACTAATGTACAAAAATATTTTTACTTTTTATCTATGTTTTAATGACTAGCTTCTTAAGCATATTTATAGTGCAAAATGCAAAGTGTAAGAGACAATGAGACACAAAGTCATGCCTTTATATGTGTTTTTGTGTACTTTAAGTCATGGACATCAATTGAGCTCTTATAAATTGTTTCTTGGTCATTCATTCACAAACAAATGTATGACAATGCTTGGAAGGTCACTAATTGGCTTAATTTTCAACGTTTGGAAGATCATTAATTCGCATACAAATGAAGTTGCATTCTAAGTTCTCATAACTTAATTTTCAAAGATAATGATAGATCAACATTGTGTCAAATATTCGTAAAAAGGTTTATCTGACTTCGATCTTTTAGTTTCACGGTAAGGAGATATTCCGTGAAATCCTTTTTATATAATTATATATTTTATAATTCCAATAATTATAATACAAAACTCAAGGGGAGGAATATCAGTTTTTTGTGATAATTATTATAATCCGGCTAATTATAAATTCTCTTATAATGGTATTAAGATAATTTTGAACACTAAAGAGATCGACGCCTTCTGGCTTTTCCCTTTTCTTTGGGTAGCGAGTGAGAGGAATAGTTTAATGAACAGTCAAAGAAACCTCATTTCAAGACTAACCAGGTCAGCATCTTATCCAACATCTTAACCAATATGTATAGAAACAATGACTATCATAGTTTTTTACTTAGGAAGTAAACTATTATAGAAAAAATGCAATTATGTATACTACACAAACAAGTAATTTCATTATTGTTTTACAAACTGAAGAAGAAATACATCATTTTGAACTAACAACTATTTCCTTATACATAATTCAAGGTAACAAATTCCTAAGTAAATATGATATTAAATAACATTAAACACAATTTAACTAGTAGTATAGGTTCAAACATTTTAATCACTTCAAAGTCTCATTCGCTATAAATTTGTTTTAGTTTGTTCAACTTGCGAATAAAATGGATCAGCAGTATCTCTTATATAATAAAAAAATAAAATAAAAATCAATCTAATATCCAATCCTAAAACTTATATTTTAAAATTTTCAAATGGATCGATATTGTATCCTTCAATTTCATAATATTAGATGATCATATCATCATATTGCAACTCCATCTATATAGCTCAAAAGATGTTATTTGTTGTGGCTGATGCGATGACACTAGCTTTGACGCATGAGCGCAACAAGTATTTAAATAAATAACAAGAACTATGTATAGTGCTTATTAAAATGATGTATAATTTTAAAATAAAAGAGTTAACCTAAAATTAAATTTATGCGCAGAATAGAGAAGATAAGCATTTAAATAATAGATTTAATATTTGTCAAATGGTCTAACATTATATCACGCGATCTCTCAAAGGCAAATAGAAAATATAATAATAATAATAATAATAATAATAATAATAATAATAATAATAATAATAATAATAATAATAATAATAATAATAATAATAATAATAATA
>LTAE01003255.1:19454-38347 GCA_001647135.1 Pontederia paniculata
TAATTACTTATAAGTTGAAAAAAAATAAGCAGGATCCCCCCTGCTTATTTTTAAAGTTGTTGACTTATTAATTTTAACCAACTATATTACTCTTTTATCCATATCTTTTAATATTGTTATCATATAACTTTAAGGATATATTAGTCAATATTTATTTTAACAAATATTATAACTACTTATTGATATTATCAGCACTTTTATCCAAACATGTAACTACTTATATTTTAAAATAAGTATCAGCACTTAAATTGCTTATCAGCATTAGTGCTTATCAGGTATTTTTTATCAGCTAAGTCAAACAGGCCCTAACTTTTTCGTTTCTGGGTCCATTTGAGGTAGCCAAGCGTCATATTTTGCGCATACATTTGAGCTTCAAGATGTAGAAGCCGATAGCTGATAAATATAAAGATGTCACTTGAGCTTAACTTTTGGGCCGCAGCCCGATCTATTTTTGCTTCGTATTGCAACTTTTTTTATTGAAGTTGAAAAACACTTATTGGAAGGCTCAAATCGACACTTGTTATTTGGGAAAGTGTTTGTGCAGTGTGTTAAAAAAAATGTAAAAGTTTTTTCTTGACAATTTCAATTTCTGAAGTAGTGGATAGCTAATCAAATTTAATATTCCATTAAATTTCAAGGCAGTGGATAAGTCATGAGTTTGATTTTTAAACACTTATCATTATGTTATATCAAAGTTGTTAATAGTAGGCACATAGTTATAAATGTAACTGTAAAAGTATAACACTAACAAGAGTTAGTCAATTAATAAGGAGGAGTTCATTCAAGTAGTAAGTAATATATTTTTTTCTATGTAATGTTTTATGTTTTGTTTATTGTGTATGTTTTTTTTTAAAAAAAATAGCTTTACTAATTGTAATTACATATATGGCTCAAGACAAATCAAATTAGTCGAATTGCTTAAAATATATATTATTTAAAAAACTGAAATGTGTAATTCGATTTTAAGTAGGATCTCTCTTTTCAGTGGTATATTATTGTAATCCGAGTAATTCTAAATTCTATTCCATAATGATTATTAACCTAACTTTGAACACTAAAAAATGCAATCATAAGGGAGAAGAAATAAAGGATGTGCTTTTTTTGCCTCTTTTTTAGGAGCGTATGAGGATTAGTTTAACGAATAGTACAATTTTACAGAAACTATCAGCATATCGTCCAAAAATCTTAAAACAAAATCAGAGAGTAATACGAGAGTACAATGAAAATTTGATTATGTATTAGAACTTAAATATGTATAGTATTGTAGATAAGATATTTTTAGCTCTTAATTGCTATTGAAAAATAAGATATACCATACAAATTTTGAAATAACAATCATTTCCATTATATAGAATTCAGAAGCAACAAATTCATAATATGATAACAATATTAAATAACACTAAGTTTAAATAGTAGTATATCAATATGTTCGAACATTTCAATTACTTAGTAAATTCATTTTATTGTTTCAATATAAGAATACAAATGGATAAAAAATATCTTTTAGATAATTAATAAAAAAAGAGATCTTATGGTTTGATTTTTCAAATGGGTCGAGGGGTCATAAGACTAAATGCTCCTCAAATGTAAATATAAAATGTAGCATATAATTTTAAATCAAACAATTAATTAATTAAATTTTGTAATCATCATGAATTAGATTATACATACGCATAATATGGAAGTTACATAACATTTTCCTCCCAATATTTAAATAATATTTTTAATTATAATATATATATATATATATAAGTAATTAAATAATACATCATCCTTCGGTAATTAAATCATCTATAAATAAACAAAAGAGGAGTTGAGGACCAAAGGCTTGTGCCCCAAGTCGGCTTCTGACATTTGTCTTGACTATTTCGACAGATGGCATCCTCCTCAGATCAAACAGCCAACAGCTTATAACTGCATCATTTCTTCACAACTCAGCTCATCCGGAAGACGTTGGCCAGCGTGTCGATAGAAACTGCCATCACAACGTTAGATTCCTGTGCCACGCATTACATCAATAATTCCACATAGAAATTTCTTTCGTGTATAAACTATTTATATTATTATCCATTTCCAAAACAAAAATAAATAAATAAATCCCATCCTACGTGTAAAAGCAGATCCACATCTGAGTTCTAGACTCTTCCACTGCTCCTACTTCTATATAAACCCTCACCCTCTACTTCTTCAAGAAAATTTCTTCGCATTCCTTTTCGTCTTTTTATCGACTTCTGGAATTTTAGGGTTTACACGAGCGGCAGTAAGCTCCGGTAGATTCATGAGTTCTTCCGCGTCAATTCTGGAGGACCAGTCCGCCAACGGCGCCGCGATCACAGATCAGACCGCCGCTGCGGCGGCGCCGGCATCGGATCACTCCCGGCAGGTCTCCGGCTGCCTCGAGGTCTCATCCAAGGGGAAGAGGAAACAAGCAGAGACGTCCTTGCGCATCGTCATGTATTTGAGCTGCTGGGGACCAAACTGAAGACCCTTCTTAGTTAATTAATCTCATGAACCAAATTAAACTCATCTCGATGTTCTTGTTCCTAGTTTGTGTACATAGTTTTTATAGCAAGATTAATGTTAACTTTGTAGGAACGTAATTATTAATTGTGCCTGGATATGTTCGCGTTTGAAAGATGTACTGCATAATATACCCATGGGTTTGCTTTTTACATGCCAAGCAAATAAAGTGCGTCTGACTTTATTGTGTAAAATCTTCTTGAGTTCAATCGCTAATTTATTATATGTATGAATAATGACTTGGTTGGGATTCAGACGTGGAGTTGCTACCTAATATGAATATCACTTGTGGTAAAACTTTATGTATGTTTGTCAACCGAACTTTTAACTTTTTCTATTTTCCAATGATAAATATATATAAAAATTTGAGGAACACATTTCTTTTATATTTATATTCAGTATTAAACTGATTATCTAATTTTGTTTTTCATTTAGTTGCAAAAAAAAAAGAGAATCATTCTTCATGTCGAAATTTCTGTTTTTTTGTGCCTTCTTCAGTGAACATCTTTTAGTGGCGAAAATGATACTAAAAATGAAAGGACAAAGGTTGGACAAAGGTTGTGTTTGGCAACTTAAAAAATAGAGTTTAAATTAGAGTTTAGAGGTTTGATTTGGTCAAACCGCTATTTTTTTTATAATAAAGTGTTTGGTAAATTATTTTATAGGTAAGCGGTTAGTGGTTGAGTGATAGGCTATTTTAATTAACGTTTAGTGGATGAAAAATAGAGGTTGAACTTTTATACCCAATTTACCCTTCTTTTTTATTAGAACTTTTATTAGAGTTTGAGCTATGCATATAATCATAAATACTTATTAACATTTTAAATATTATTGACATTAGTAAATATAATTTTTTTAATTTAAATATTTTATTTATTCATGTATAGTTAGTTAAGAAGATTATTCTAAATTAATTATCATAAATCACATAAAAAGTTTTTAGAAAGTACGTAATATTATAAATTAAATGATTTATCATATTGATGTATTAAGCCTATTTACGTCATTTTATAGTTATCAATTAATTTCACCATCACATTTATTAAATATTTTTTTATTATCACCTTAACGAACCACTAAATATTGACTGCTAATAATTAACCGCTATCCGCTAAATAAACTTCTATCCGCTCTTAAACCGCTATCCGCTTATTAATCCGCTATTCATGCCAAACAGCGCCAAAAATAAACTTCTATCCGCTCTTAAACCGCTATCCGCTTATTAATCCGCTATTCATGCCAAACACAGCCAAAATCATTTTAAAAAACGTCTTTATGAGGGACATAACAATATTATATTATATATAGTGGTCAGGTAGGTAATACGGTGAAATCAGATTCACCAAATTCAACTTGGCATTTAATTTTTTGGGCTCATTAGTCATATCAAAGCTCTTAAACATGAAAAGGGCAACTAACACTCTTCCTTTATGTGTACGAACAATTAATTAATGGTTTTTGAAATAGTACTGAATATTAGTATTATAAGATTTTATTCGACATCTAGCGGGGATAGCTCAGTTGGGAGAGCGTCAGACTGAAGATCTGAAGGTCGCGTGTTCGATCCACGCTCACCGCATTTTTTTTAATAATTTTATCCTTTTTTTTCTTTATAGCTGCTACTTTCTTCATACTCTTTGAGGGAATTCTATCCCGCGTGTTCGATCCACGCTCACCGCATTTTTTTTAATAATTTTATCCTTTTTTTTTCTTTATAGCTGCTACTTTCTTCATACTCTTTGAGGGAATTCTATCCCGCCGTATTTCTTTTGATCGTTAATTCGTTATCCACACGATTTCTAGCAGTGAACGGAGAAAAAACATCATTGAGAGACATCGATCCAAGTCGAACAAACGTATGAAAAATATTTGTTTCTCTTGTATTTCTTATACTCCAGCGATACGGGAATGGAATTACAAAGTTATATACATCTACGCAAGAGCAAGTCGTGTATTTATCTATCCAACCTTAACTTGGGCCCCAACAGTTCAAGTACATGGCTTTCCTCAAGGACTCCTCCGATTCCTGCACTCTCTCGCAGCTCCTCTTCCTCTGCGCACCTGCAGCGATCGCAGAAACAGAGACCCTCGCGATCATGGATCGGGAAGAGAAGGATCCGACCACGTTACTCTTTGCGTATCGGTGGAAGGTCCTGAGGGCGTAGTTCCACCTGCACAGCCCGGCCTGATCTTTGAGCGCCTCCACGGCTCCAACACTCGCTGCCACCATCAAAGATGCTGTTTTAGCAGAGGCCATCGATCTCTTTGCTTTCTATTGCAGATCTCTGAATTGTATAAAGCAGGGAGCATCTGGTCATATATATAGCATGAAAGATACCGCAGGAAACAAGGGGCTCCTCCATTTTCTAATGACCAAAAACAGGGGGCTTCGGAAGGCAGGAAAACCAGTAGTGGGCGCCGAGGTAGGTGGCATACATCTACGTAAACAGATACAGGAGTGGGTAACTGTGTGAATCAGGCCACCTGTTATGATGTTAGTGTCCCAGTACAGACATGTGTAGCTCGATGATGCGGCCACCAACAGGTAGAGCAGATTGCCGGAGATGCTCTGAATAGTGGAGCCATGGCCTGGGACACTACGAGCTTGCCTTGTACAAAATTGTGGAGAGGGAAATGACATGCATGCATTAGCTAGAGTTCCTTTTTTTTTTTTTTGCAGAAGCATTTGTTTTTTCCTGTCCATATGGGAAGCATTTCACTGCCTTTGTAATCTATTTTTGTCCTGATTAACTCAAAGTTGAGTACCCGATGCTCATTACAAAAGCCATAATAGGATTTGACCAAATACTATTCAGAAGAGGAATGGTTCGCATCTCGATTGAGCACTGAGAAGACTGCAATGGATATTCCAAAATTAAGCTTGTACAAGGAATTGAAACGATTCAATGTAACTTCACATGCATTGTACATGGGAAAACTAGAAGAGGAATCATATCATGAATATTGTAAAATCTCAACGGCAATGTGTGCTCTTAACTAAGATCCGCATAATTTATTAATCGCATGCCTCGAGCGCCAACTTAATTTCAGTATGTGGCATGAGATGATAAAGAATGTGTCTTGGCTATACTCAGTGAGGAAATTTTTTTTGAGGGCCATAGTGTATATATTTTATTTTTTTAATTTATTATATTAACTATGCGGTATTTATATAGATAATCCAAAATTTTAGGAGGTCAATAGCTCTCAAACTCCTCTGCAATCTTTAAATCTCAATGAATGAAAGTATTTTTCTATAAAAAAAATGTGACTGGTTATTCTCTTCAGAAGATTCAAATTTTTACTAGTAATTATTTAATATTGAAGAATTTTTATCAAGATTACTGTTGAGAAAATTTTAAATCTTTATTACTATATTTTAATATTTGATTAGATATAATTAAATATAATTAGTATAATTAAAATAATGATATTTTCGTACTCAAACGTCTGTTCTGGCCAGGAACAGGAACAGGACCAAAGAGCACCATCTGCTTAACGTAGAGTGGATTCAGTCTTTTAAAAGACTAATAGGTTCACATGATGCACACACAGCTCGAGTCCTCCCCCTTTCACCATCCCCATCGGTTTCTTCCAAAAGTCGCCATTTTAGCACGGAAGAAGACTGAAAACTCTCGGTTGTGGAACGCGCGCGTCTCCTCGTCTCTCTTCGTTCGACCACTTCTCCGGTCATGATGCCCTTCTGGCAGAGATCCGGCGAGGGAGGAGAATCGTCGTCGTCCGCGGTGAATCGCGGGCAAGCGAATAGAGCGGAGGTATCTGTTGAAGGAACGGAGCAGGAGCGTCGACGACGCCGTGGGAGCTCCGTCGGATCGGTGTCGTCGGTCGCAAAATCGTTGCTGCCCAACCGCCGCCGGCTTCGGCTCGATCCGGCTAGCAAGCTTTACTTTCCATGTGAGTAAAAGCTCTCCCTTTGGGTTGTGATTCCATGAGCAGTGGACATTTTTTTCGTTTGTTTTTCCGGTAGTGGAAAAGGTTGGAGTTTGATCCGATCTCCGGTGCATAAATCGTCTGGCACAATTTTTTTTATTAAATTTATCTGCTTATAGAGGTTGTTTAGAGGACAAGGATCAATTGCGATTCAGATGAGCGATTCTATTTTAGCCTGTAAAGAATGTAGAAAAAAATTGATAGATTTTCCAGTTTTTGTTCTATAATTTGTTCTTCAGTTCCCTGCACTGGCAATTTGTAGAGGAAAGATATCATCTTTAGTTTGAAAGTGACTCTAAATTCTTCCTTCATTGGCATCATGCTTTCGACCTGTGATTTTTTTTTTCAATACTGAGACCCATCAATTGCGCCAGTATGCGCTCATGTAGTTTTAGTTGCTCCATTTTTGTCTCCTCCATGAATTTTGGTTTTTGTTGTTTAAGGCTTCAATTATTTCTTCATGAATAATACTCCGTGCAAATGGAACATCAATCTCTTATCTTGATTGAAAGGGAGGACATAGTTTTTCCCTGAAATTAGAAATGGATAAATATTACATGCACATTGTCTTTATTGGTAAATGATTACTGACTCCGATACTATTCTTCTGCTTCTTCATTGAAGATGAACCTGGGAAGCAAGTTCGAAGTGCCATCAAGATCAAGAACACAAGCAAATCTCATGTAGCATTTAAGGTCTGTGTTACTTTTACAATTATTCAACTTCAAATGAATCAAATATGACTTTGGAGGTGATTGCTATTAATCACATATTCGTGTGTTAAGTTGAAAAATTATGTTCTTCTTCAGAGCAATCCATTATTATTTTTCAAGTGTCAGCTAAGATTAAGAACACTACAAGTCTCTTGAATTTAAGGTCTGTCAGTTAAACTATTATTCCATTTTAAATCTGACTTGGAAGTGGGTGTCGAACACAAATTTGTGTGTTAACTTAGAAAATTTCTGTTCTACTTCAGAGCAATCCATTGTTATTTTCCTTGCCTAATTTTACATTTGTCTAAATGTCACTCTAGTTCCAAACAACTGCACCTAAAAGCTGTTTTATGCGTCCTCCTGGAGCAATACTTTCTCCTGGCGAGACTATTATAACAACTGGTACTGTCCCATCCTTTCAAAATAATACAAGGATTTTCACCTTTTTTTCTTATAGCAAACACCGAGGGATAGGGTCGTGTTATAGTGGCATTGATCTGTTCATGTTGTTTACCCTTTTGATTCTCAGTTTTCAAGTTTATAGAACCCCCAGAAGACAGAGTAAAGGTACCGGAGTGCAAAACTAAGGTCAAGTTTAAGATTATGAGTCTGAAGGTGCAAGGTCCGATGGACTATCTTCCTGAATTGGTGAGTCATTATCTTTCACCTTTTGAAGTCTGTAATATGTCGCTTTTTTTTTCATTTTCCTGTTATTTTCTTACTGATTTTGGAAGTTCTTTGTGGTGGATGTTCTTGTGAAAGCAATGAAACAATGATAGGTCATGTAGATTATTAGCCAGTCCATCAAGCTCGTAATTTGACTATGATTTGTGCAGGAGTAGTTAGACATAGTTTACTACACTATGATTAAATGCAAATTAAGAATAAATTATATATTAACATTTGGCCAGTTCATAGCAGTGAGCTGGTGACTATTAACCCTCCAATCAATGCTAAACATGCATCTTGTTACCTGAAGGCTTCTTATGAAAACAAAAGCAAGTGCATTTGTGTTCTCTACCGAAGGAATACATTTTCATAAAACTCAGGAAGCTTTAAATCATCCATAACATCCTTGTACTGAGTTAATCTCATCAAACAACATATCTTTCCTTGTACCGACATTTCGTTGGAGCATCTTTGACATGATAAAATAAACAATTAAGGATAATTTTCTAAGAGGATTATTAAAGTGAAGACTTGAATCCACTTAAAAAAAAATATGCTTATAGCAAATATCATAAATCAAAGAAATCATACAAGAGTATTTATAGGATTTTAAACATTCTATATATATCAAATGTTTAAGAAGTCTAAATAAAAGGAAGTTAACTAAAAGGAAATAAGATAAGAAAATTTCTAACGGGCTCATAAGTAAACTAAAGGCTCAAAGTCTGTGACTAAAGACTTATGATTAGGACGCAAGACTCGTAATCTATTCTAGCTTTAAGTCAATCATTCATATGCTGCAGTTTGACGACCAGAAAGATCAGGTTGCTGTGGAGCAGATTCTCCGTGTTGTTTTCTTGGATATGGAGCGGCCTTCCACTGTAAGCCTTGATTTACTTGCCAATCTTGTAGCTATCCATTTAGTGACGACTAAATTGATGACATGCAATTACAACTGAAGCAACTGGAAAAGCTAAAACGCCAATTAGCAGAGGCTGATGCAGAATTAGAGTCACGCAAGAAGCCTCCTAAAGAGGAAGAACCCAAAATTCTTGGTGAAGGGCTAGTGATAGACGAATGGGTAACAGATCCGCCATAATATATTTATACATGATCTCTGTGCCTAAATTTCATCATTCCGTTATATTCATGTTATCATTCTTCAACAGAAGGAACGCAGGGAAAGATACCTTGCTCAGCTGCAGGCTGAAGTCACAGATTCAACGTAGAGGGGTTTCCATCGTTACTGTAAGCCCTCAGATTTGTCACACCGAAAATGTAGTTGGAAGGGAAATCTGTAGCCGTCCCTCTTTTTCGATCTCGGTATTAGATGACATTTGGAAAAATGACTCGGGGGTGCATTAAAATTTTGTGATGCATGAATTCAGCAAATGCCCTGTTGTTTGTAGATAAGGAGAATTTACTGATGAACTCAGAAATTCTCAGATGTTTCCTTTTAGTTCATATTAAATCCTTGTGATCTTCATTTATGTCAGATGTTAAATATATAATGTTTGAAATGCATGACTTGAAATGAGAGCATTTCACCTTTCAGACATGATCGTGCGACTTGTGTTAATTACTTAATTCCCATGGCTTGCATGGTTGCAGCAAAATTATAGAAATGGTTATGCATGTGTATGGTCTATCAGCATTAATTTTCAAACCTTACTGCTGCACCTGTAAAATAAAATGTAACTCCCAACATTTCGACTTACAGCAGCAGTGGAAGTAGATATGCATGCGGCATTATCTTGTCGCCCAGAAATGGAGGGGCAACAAGGGCCACATGAAAAGAGGGAAAAAAAGAAGAAAAAGAGGATAACGTATGAGAGTGAGAGATTACCACTCTCGAGTACTCCCTGTTTGGAGGAACCAATGGTCCATCGTGCCGGTTGTTTCGAAGGCCTCCAAGTAAAACCACTGGCTTCCTTAAATGATGCCATCCCACTTGATCTCTCTTGATCTCTCTCTCTCTCTCTCGCGTCCTATAAAATTACAACCTTTCCTTCTGTCCTCGTTCCACTGTATTTTGATCACCATCTCTGTTCAGACATTTTAATCAAAGATGCCAATGATGCTGGGTACTAACAAGGCACGCGTCTCAGTTACACGAGGGGCTGCGCTCGATCTGAAAGATCAGGTTGCGAAGCCTTATTCGCCGGCCATGAAGAGAAGCCTGCGGGTCGGGGCGGCTTCTGCGGCCGCTGGGGCCGAAGAAACGGTGCTCGTTCCGAGCAGTTCCACTAGTCCTCGTGGTGATCGCACGTCGGCGAGAAGTGGTTTCAGATCGACTGACGAAGGTCACGGCGACAAGTACAACGCCTCGGAGGAGTCACTCAGGATGGTCATGTACTTGAGCTGCTGGGGTCCTAATTGATGATGATATCCTGATGCATCATCATGATTCATGAGCTACAGCTTGCAGCCATGTCTGAGTTTGGAGCTGAGCCTTCATGCACATGCTGCATGAGCTACCTCACTGAGCTTCTTCTTCTAGCACTGAATCCAAATCTCAGAGGGGTTGATGCATGGAACAGATCTAAATTAGGTGGCAAGGCATCAAGTGAGGGAACCTTGAATCCTTGACTAAGACTTGGGTCTATGTATATAGATATGTATTTGTTAATTTTAAGCTTCTTAGTTCTTCCTGCAACCAAAATACAGTAAAATGATCAAGTACATAATTCTGAAAGTTTAATTGCAGGAGCTATATCATTTCAATAACAGTGCTGCATATTCCCTTTTTTTTTCCTTTTGTCTATTGTTTTGTTAAGTATTTGAAATTTTCTTTAGAGATATGGTTGCATGAGTCTAAAATATATTATGGAGGAAGCATAAGGATTTGGATTGATTCTAAGTACTGCTTTCTGTTGTAACACATATCATTTGAGATCTTGTAAGGATGTAACAAAAAAAATGTCTTGATCGTTATTAAATAAAAAAATTATGGCGAGCATCATATGCAACATTTTTTTTATTATTGTATTAGTTCATGTACAACTCCGCTTATGTTTATAGCCGGTCCCTAGCCGGTCCCAAGCCCGGATAAAGGAGGAGGGTTGTGTTAGGCCTCGACAACCAACGTAAAACTTTGTCGAATCTCATAAACATGGATCAACGAATACATTGCGCTAATGCTAGGTCGTTACCCGTAAGTAACGCGCTGTATGGCTCGAGTACAGTGATAAGAGAGCAAGAGCCGCTGCATCCTCGCCTGAATGCAGTGTTAAATGAGCAAAGGCTACCGCACTCTAATGGACGGAGGCGGCTGAAGAAGCTAGTCCATGAGAGTAAGATCAGATTAGGCTCTTGGAACATTGGGACGCTAAATGAAAAGTGTTTTGAGGTAGCACAAGTAATGAGTAAGCGTAAGATTAATATATTGTGCTTACAAGAAACTAGGTGGGCTGGAGAGGGAAGTAAAGTGATCAATGTCAACGGTTCCAAACTTTGGTATACGGGTAAGGTAAATGGAAGAAATGGTGTTGGTATTATTGCGGATGAAGAATGGAGGAAGAATGTTGTGGAAGTTAAAAGGATTGAGGATCGAATCATATCCGTGAAAGTAATTATTGGAAAGGATATAATGAACGTTATTAGTGCATATGCACCTCAAATAGGGACAGAAGCACATCTCAAGGAGAAGTTTTGGGCAGATATGGAGGGGTTGATTGAAAGTATACCGATAAACGAGAAAGTGTTTATTGGAGGAGACCTTAATGGACATGTGGGTAAAGAGGCGGGACCACATGCAAGGGTTCATGGTGGTTTTGGTTTTGGGGAGCTGAATGAAGAAGGACAAACTATTATCGATTTTTCTTTAGCATATAACCTTAAGATTGTCAACACTTGTTTTAGGAAGAGAGAGGAACATCTAATCACCTATAAAAGTGGAACTCATAGGTCTCAGATTGATTTCTTTTTGACAAGGAATCCTGATAATAGATGGTGTACAAATTGCAAAGTGATTCCGGGGCATGGGGTGACCACACAACATAGATTGTTAGTTCTTGATATGCGAATTAAATATATAAAATCAAAACGTCGAACAATTTCAAATCGAAGGATCAAGTGGTGGCAGTTAAAGGGGGAGAAGCGAGAGATTTTTAAGAGTAAGTTATTGGAAGAAGGGATGTGGGAGTTACAAGGAAATGCTAGTATCATGTGGGAAAATGTGGCACAAAAGGTTGAAATGGTCGCTAAAACAATTCTAGGAGAATCAAAAGGTTTTGGATCACGAGATAAGGAGACTTGGTGGTGGGATGAAGATGTACAAGAAAAGGTGCGTAATAAGAAGAATTGTTTCAAAGCTATACACTTAGACGGTAGCTCTGACAATTGGGAAAAATATCGCTTGGCTAAAAGGGAGGCTAAGAAGGCAGTTAGTGAGGCTCGAGCGAAAGCATATGAGGGGTTTTATAAGGAGTTAGGGACAAAGGCCGGAGAACAAAGGATTTACAAGATTGCAAGGAATAAAGAGAAGGAGTCGAGAGATTTTGATCAAGTAAGATGCATAAAAAATGAAGGTGGTAATGTTTTAGTCACGGAGGAGGATATTAAGAATAGATGGGAAGAGTATTTCAATAAGTTATTCAATGATGGATGTGAAGGTTCCCGTTGCGATTTGGAGGACTTGGCTGTTAGTGAAGGTGAGCTTAATAGGTCATTTTATCGCAGAATTAGAGTTGCGGAGGTTAGAGAAGCTCTTAAGAAAATGGAGAATGGTAAAGCTATTGGACCGGATGGGATACCGATTGAAGTTTGGAAATGTTTAGGAGAAAAAGGTGTGTTGTGGTTATGTAAATTGTTTAACGAGATTTTACGGTCAAAAAAGATGCCTGATGCTTGGAGAATAAGTACGTTAGTTCCTATTTACAAAAATAAAGGGGATATTCAGAATTGTGCAAATTATAGAGGGATTAAGCTTATGAGTCATACAATGAAGTTATGGGAAAAAGTGATTGAACATAGATTGAGAGTGGAGACTAGTATTTCTGAGAGACAGTTTGGATTCATGCCAGGAAGATCCACTACAGAGGCGATTTATTTACTAAGGGGAATGATGGAGAAGTATCGAAGTAGGAAAAGAGATTTACATATGGTTTTCGTTGATTTAGAAAAGGCGTATGATCGTGTACCAAGAGAGGTACTCTGGAAAGCCTTGCAAAAGAAAAGAGTGGGTGTTGCATATATTAAGATTATACAAGATATGTACGATGGGGCATTGACTAAGGTTAGGACACCAGGAGGAGAGACGAAAGCATTTCCTATAAGAATTGGCCTACACCAAGGATCATCTTTAAGCCCATATTTGTTTAACTTAGTTGTGGATGCTCTAACCGAGAGTATCATAGATGAGGTACCTAAGTGCATGCTCTTTGCTGATGATATCGTACTTTTAGCGGACTCAAAAGATGAGATTAATGCAAAATTGGAAATATGGAGAAACACGTTGGAGTCAAAGGGTTTCCGTTTAAGTAGGAATAAGACAGAGTATATGCATTGCAATTTCACGAATAGACAATTTAGAGGCGATTCGGAAGTTAGGTTAGGAGATGATATAATTTCTCAAGTGACAAAGTTTAAATATTTGGGATCAATTATAAGACAAGATGGGGAGATTGATGATGATGTTAACCATAGAATTCAAGCTGGTTGGTGTAAGTGGAGGAAGGCTACTGGAGTCCTTTGTGATAGGAAAGTACCCCATAAGGTTAAAGGGAAATTCTACCGCACTGCTATAAGATCAGCAGTGTTATATGGTAGTGAATGTTGGGCTATGAAGGGACAACATGAATATAAAGTGGGGGTAGCTGAAATGAGGATGTTGAGATGGATGTGTGGTCATACTAGAAAGGATAAGATTAGGAATGACCATATACGTAAACGAGTCGGAGTGACACCTATTAGCGAGAAGCTGGTAGAAAATCGTTTGAGGTGGTTTGGTCATGTCCAGAGAAGGCCATTAGATGCGCCAGTAAGGAGGGTACAACAAACAATCTGGAGTCCGATTAAAAAAGAGAGAGGGAGACCAAAGCGAACACTTGACGAGCTAATAGAACGAGATCTATTAACGAATAATATACCAAAAAATTTGGTTACTGATAGAGCGCAATGACGTCGTATGATCGTTGACTGGTGGAATAAGACTTTGTTGTTGTTGTTGTTGTATTAGTTCATGTACGGTTTATTAATTTGTACAATGACTTAGATAGTGATCGTTGACTGGTGATCATGATTTTATACGCAAATATTATTCTGAATCATTAAATGAATCACTTCAGAGTTATATCTTTGGTCTATCGACAAACTTTAATGTTTTACACCCCTCCATGGCTCTACACAATTTTTTTTTCATTACCTTCTTGTTATAAACAAAACTAAAAGAAAAAAAATGACAAGATATTTTCGTTGAATTTCGGCTAATTCTTAACTTCATGACCTCATTTCATGACAAAAACATATGTGTTAAGAAATTTTATGTAAAAAAATGTCCTATTAGCTTCATAGAATACATATGTATTTTTAAAAAAAAAGAAAAATAATAAAGAGGACAGAGGCAGTCCATTTTCTCTACTCCGACCAACACCACGGTGCGCCCGTACACAGTTTAATAACTGGGATGGGCTACAAACAAAAGCATTGAAAAGCCCAACTTTGTGGTGGATGTGCTCATCTTTCCGTTTGAAGACCCAGTAGGTTTGATGCCATTTTGAACTGGACCTACACAGTGAGGTAACTTCTTGGCCCAACTAAATCTCACCCCAACATCCGAGGCTTTAGAGTGGATGCGAAATATTACTAATGAATGAATTAACAAAAATTATTATAGTTTAAGTTTGACTATTTTATTTTTTAATAATATAAAAGTTATAAACGATTGTGATAATTTTTAACTAATTTGATTGAATTGAATTGAGTGAGTTAGAATTTTATTTTAAATTTATCTTCCAACTCATTTATTATTTTAATTTTTTTTCTCATTCTTCTTAATGCACCACAAACAAGGGTCCTAGAGTTTTTTTTTAAAATAGTAATTCTCTAATTTATAATTTATTATACATACCATCCCTCAAATTCAAAAAAACATAAAAGAGTCCTTTTAATAAAATTATCCTCATCTACAAATCTCTTAAGTTTTTATCTAAATAAAATGTTGACTATTTTATACCATTATTTTTATTCAAATATATATTAAAATAATAATTTATAATTTTTAAATCTTTTTTTTATCGTCTTCAATCTATCATCCGAAGCTTAAATGTAAGAGGTTTATGGAAATTAAAATTACTTCTATTTTAGTTTAAAAAACTAATAATTATAATTTAAGTTAAAGTAAACATTAATTTTAGTTTATATATATATATATACATTAACATAAATCATATGTTCAACATTTAATAACTTACAATACGAAATTCTCGATAAACAATTATTGTTATCGTCCAATTGAAACAACAAATGGAAAAGAAAACACAACTAGGGTCCACACAAAAGAAATAACCAGAAAAGATATTCGCCGAATGAAAAAAGACAAATGAAGGAGCGTGTCAAATAGTAACAATAATAATAAAACGAATTCTCGAAGGTCACATCATATACATACATAATATATATAAAGCATCATGTAATCGGGGTGAAATTTTCAACCTAATGTGATCACGATCTACCTAATTAATTAGCTATTTAACTTCGATTTTTCTAACAGGAAGTCAATGCTACGTATATTGGGGTGTTTGAGGACGCAAGCATAATAAATTGATTATTTTTTGACCTGGACAATTTCGAATCCAAAATCACTTAATTGCTTCCCTTTTCAGGTAGCTGCTAGCAATGGATATATATATCCAGCCATGTCATCATTATCATCTTCATTTCTATCTATAATTCTATCCAAACATAATCTACTAAGATTACCATTTAATGGATAGAGTTGATCTCGGCTAGAACAAGCAAATTAATTTGAAGTTAATGATCTTGTGAGTTGTGACAATTAATGGCTCTACTTTGCTTCCCACTTTTCTTCCTCCTTCCCGTGATATCGTGTGACAAATGACAGCTCAATTCAGAAATAATCACAAAAAAAAAATGCCATCAACTAGAAGCCATCTTCTCGATCCTCTGTTAAGCATTGAACAATTTATAGTCACGAGTCCATTCACTTTCAACAATTCTATCAATACTAATGTACTAATTTATTTTCTAAAGATTAAATAATTAAGAATAAGCTTAATATAATATCAATAAAATATTATATATATATATATATATATATATATATATATATATATATTGGATTGAAGCCTTTCACTTTCAACTTTGACATGTGATGCATGGCGAGGACAAAGGTTTCCCATTGAAAGCTTGCAGGATCTTATGGTCGATGCCAATTTATTAGAAAGATTCAGTATCGGAGCAACTTGTATCCATCCACCACTTTTAGGACATTAAGAGTAGAAAAGGAAAGAACAGGATGATGACTCTCTTGAGGTGCGANTATATATATATATATTGGATTGAAGCCTTTCACTTTCAACTTTGACATGTGATGCATGGCGAGGACAAAGGTTTCCCATTGAAAGCTTGCAGGATCTTATGGTCGATGCCAATTTATTAGAAAGATTCAGTATCGGAGCAACTTGTATCCATCCACCACTTTTAGGACATTAAGAGTAGAAAAGGAAAGAACAGGATGATGACTCTCTTGAGGTGCGACGCATTTGGCCGTGAAAGAATAGAGCAACAATATATGTGAAGATATTTGTATCCAATTTTTAAGAGGGGTTATTCATTTTTATAATATTTTAATTATATATCTAGATATAATGGTATTGTGATATATATAATGCAGACAATAGTTGCTACTTTGAGTCCCCATTAGACATCAAGAAAAAAATATAAATAACTTATAGTATTGCAACATCTCCAAAAGTCCGCTCCAAATTATTTTTTGAAGATGTTACTCATACTTAATTTTTTTTAATTTAACTTAACTTTTAACTTTTTTGTGATCACCTGTAAGGAAATTAAAATTAAATATAAAATTCTTTTTTCAAAAAACTTGAATTAAAATAAATACTAGAGTCACATAAATCTAATATAAACTAAGTTTTAATATCATGATATTCAAAAGATTAACTATTACATATTATTGTTTATTAAAATCTGACTAGACTCAATACATATCATATATAATATCTATTGTCACCATAAACTTTCTCAATATTCACGCCACCAGAATTAATATTTTATCCTGGGATTATTTCCATAAACTTTCTTCGAACTATAGCAAAAATTCAAATTTAATCCTGAATTATAAAACTATGTAGAAGTAGGTATGAACTTCTTTTAGTTTACCACTTTGATCCAACAAATTGGTTTTTTATTTTTAAATATTATTTTTATTTATTAAGTTACTATTTTACTTGCGTATTAAAAAAATAGGTTCTCTTCTCTTTCCTCCTCTCTCTCTCTCTCTCTCTCTCTCTCTCTCTCTCTCTCTCTCTCTCACTTCTCACATAGGCGTGTCTATCTCTCTCACCTCTTACTCTCACTCTCGCCTGCGAGCGCACAAGCCTCTCGCTTGCGCACGCAAGCTTTGCCGAGTGAGAGAGGGACAAGAGGGAGAGGAGAGAGAACGAGAAAGAAGATATTATTTTTTAAGGGGAGGGTAGAATTATAATTTAATAAATAAAAAATAATTTCAGTTAATTCAATACTAGATGGTTGAACTAAATTGTCCATTCGAGAAAAGTTTAGACCTACTTTTGCCAGATTTTATATATGAGAATTAAATTTAAATTTTCACAATAGCTCGAGCGATATTTATAGAAATAATCCTTTATCCTGTACACCTAAAAAACACAGAAGCACTCATGGGACGCTTCCCATGAGTTAATACCTAATATATAAAGCTCAATAGAGAATAAATAAAAAAAATGATAAATCATACTGGAAAATAATGTTCATAATGCCTTAAAAAATATTTACACATGAAGACATATAATAAATTATAGAATATGAAGGAATAGGTACAATCATCAATCTCATTGAATTGCTTTTTTTCCAACAATTTACTATTTAGATTTGTGTCTTTCTTTTACATAAAGCAACATTTGCTCTACATTATTTTTTCTTTACTTTTATTTTTGAATATTTGTTTTTCTTTTTTTTTTCTTAGGAGCTATCTTTTAACTTATTACATTATATTTGGTCTTTCATTTTATGAAGAGTTCTTCATCTATTAAGGAAACATCATGACACTTTTAAGTATTTTCGTGAATGGTTGTATATCACCATGATGATCCTCTTTTTATAGTGCATATTTTTTTTGTATTCGTTGCACATAATGGAGAGTCCTCTACAACAAGAATAGCGAATAAGTCTTTTGCCTTCATCGTCGTCGGATGTTTCTGTGTTGCCTTATGTTCTTTTCTCCCTTGACAATTAGTAAACATGAAGAGTCGTAATTTTCGTCTTTTATCTTTCTTCTTTTAAATTTCTTATATTTCCTTTTAGATTTTTAATTACCCTTGAACTTTCATTAACTGTACTAACATATCATTAATAATAAATCATATGTAATTTCACTTTCGAAAAATGGCCGGTATCAAGATATGATACAATTGTTGAATCTATGATTCCGAGAATGTTTTGAATGATCATAAATTTGTAACTGAACTCAGTCTGTACTAATGAACTTGTTGAGCTGATTTATGTAACAAGACATATTCAAGTTCAGAACAGTGGCCGACCTGAGTTGAAGGAATGGACGACCAGTGCACGCGTAATCATATCAGAACTACATGTGTGCAGTGGGCGTCCTAAGTATATGAAGTGGTCGACCAACATCAGAGGGAGAATATATGTAATGGAGAGCAGAAGCATAAATGATCGACCAAAGATATGAAGAGGTCGATCAGTATTAGAAGGGAGTGCATATGAAGCTGAAGAGGGATCAGAGGTAGACCGATCGATTAGAGATGAAGAAAGAACGACCAGAGCAAAAGACTAAACCGAGGAGGTCGCCCGATGATT
>LTAE01003256.1:0-23888 GCA_001647135.1 Pontederia paniculata
GATTGCCATGTGGTGTTGTTGCTTCGACAATTCAAGAAAGATTCTCCATCGACTTTCACTTAAATAACTCTTCTTCCTTTTCTGCAAAATCAAATTAAGACTGCATCAGAGATTACCAAATAAACTTAATTGCAAAAACTATAGAAATTAGGGATGACAATTAAGGAAAGTGTGCAACTGGGACAAAAATCAGGGAAAAGATGTTGCGAGTCAACACTTTTTGCCACTTATTAGTATCACTTAAAATTATGGTCAGAAACTAAGAGTATTAAGTGTTATGTATCGCTGAACATTACATTTGTTAGTTGGTAAATGTTATATTGCAATAGCATGTGTATCACGTTGTTTGTTTTCTTGTTTTGCATGAGTAAATTGAATTGCTATGTGCTGTGATATGGTGTACTAAAATATGTTTATGGATCTCTATCAAATGATTGTGATATAGTGTCATATGGTGCTTAGATAAAATGATTGCTCACATGAAATGATTGTGGTGCTTAAATGTTGACATGGTGCATTAGCATATAAGAGGGTATAAATGCTTATTGCTTACGAATATGATGCTCACTTGCTAATACATTCGATAACAGACAATCATTGCAATTAAAACAATATGAAGAAATTTTTTATACACTCGTCGTGATACCATAATACAAAAGATATACATTACATACTATTACACAAAAGTAACCATTAGAAAACTCATTGCAACTCTTCGATATCAATACACAAAAGATAACTGTTTGATACCAGTAACTTTGAACAAGAGACGTCCGTAAAAAAAACTTAGAACAAGAGACATTACAACTATTTGATACTAGTACACAAAAGATAGCCATTACGAAGATGAAGTTCGATCACTTAAGTTTACCAACACAAAGGCAATCAACAACAACACCATAAACATAATCTTAAGCTTTGCTTCATAAATTAGGATTATTTTCTAGCAGTCTTCGTAAACAACTAGATCTTCGTTCAACTTAGAAACAAGATCTTCATTCAACTTAGAAATGGTATGCATTCAAATAGAACCTAGAAATGAACTTTGAGTCTATTTGGCTTAGCTAATAAAAATACATGATAAGCACTAATACTGATAAACATTTTAACTATTGATACTTATTTTAAAATATAAGTAGTTACATGTTTGAATAAAAGTGCTGATAAATATTAATAAGTAGTTGCAATGTTTATTAAAGTGAATATTAACTAAGACCTTTACAATTATATGATAATAATATTAAAAAGTATGGATAAAAAAAATAATATATTTGGTTAAATCTAATAACCCAATAACTTTAACAATAAGTAAGGGGGATCGTGCTTATTTTTTTTTTTCAACTTGTAAGTAGTTACATAACAACTTATAAGTATATATTTTTATTTATCAAACATAAAAACTTTTTAAAATTTACTTATAAGTAGTTTTAACTTACTTATAAGCTAAGCCAAACATGTCCTTTTTTGCCCTAGAATATTCTTCAATTCCATCGTGAAGCTCTTCAAATCACTTTTGCAGATAACTTTTTCTTCATTAAGCTTCAACATTCTCTCAACCATTTTATGACTCTTAGACATACCCCTCTCACAAGCCACTGGATCAACTCAGACAAAATAAACACATATGGTTCCTTGAATATTATAATTTGAACATCCAATGAATCGCCGACCTAAATATGAGTGTGTATATGCATATTTGAAAAATGATCTTGAAGAACAATTGCAAAAACCTTTCAATTGCTTGACCAAACTTTTTAGAATTGTGAGAATTTGAAAAACTATTGATAAATAGCTTAGTTCAAATGAATAAACTTAACGATTTTGGAGAAACTAATGATGAAGAAGACAATGTACAAAGTGTTAACTTTTATAAGTCATAGGTCGAAAAAGATTGTGCATACCAATGGTGGATGACTCATCAGAGAAGACGAGCTTGTCAAAGAAAATGAGCTCTTACTAAAGACAATGATCTCTTACGGGAGAAGACGACCCTTGCCAACGATTCTCAAAATCTAGACGGAGAGGCAGGTCGGGAGAGCTAAAGAGGATGTGTGAGCGCGAGAGAGCGAGAATAAGATAAGTGTGACACTCAATATGATTGATGAGGGAAGGGTAAACTGGACATTAAACAATAGGAAAAATCGAATTAAGTTGGACGAAATCATATGAAAGGACAGACTACAGAAGTTTAAGAAACCGATTGTCATTTCTTATAATAAAAGTTTTCATACAGAAAAAAATGTGATAATATGGGAGGCAAAAGGAAATAAGAATTTATTCGTTCGATATTGTGATGTCAATGAAGTTAAATGACCGACTTCACCGGCAGATGACTGATGTTCGACGTTATTATCATCAAACAAATCCAACCTGGCATATCATTGCGATGTCAGTCGAAGGTTCCCAATTGTTCAAACATCATATGATTGGTAACAAGTAGATATACTTTAAACTCGCTGCATCAACACATTATATTCAATTCATATCAATTTCTGACTAAGGACAATAACATTACCTGTTGAAGTTGAGCAAAAAAGATGTGTGTCAAATACCACTTCATACATTCGAGTTATAAGGCACCCACACTTGCTCCATAACAAAATAGTACTTAAAACAGTCGCATTGCTCCATAACAAAAGGATCCCATTCAGAGTATCACGGATACCCTCGGGTTGCATTGAGATTGTCATTCCTGACGTGTCACATAAATAGAACAATCAAGGAAATAACAGCACCAGAATCACAAACTTCGGAATTAGTTCCCCTTTATATATGCTATCAGCCTATTTAATGCAGTAATCCTTGATCGAATTCTGACTGTCTTCTGGACACAAATGACAGTCATGATAAAATTACTAATTATGCATAAAGATGATTATTAATGATGACAGAAATGGCGCCCTTTCCAGAAGGAACCATATCTGTCTATGAAGATTGACGTAAACCAAATAGTTCCGATTCCTAATTTATTTTTTATCTCCGTATGGGCCTGTTGGACACCAATTCCATTGCCCAATATATGACACATGGCTGGTGCAAATTTAGCACCCACCTGCTTCCAGCTCTACTGATCATCACACCATTTAGCAGAGCTCAGAATTTGACTGACAGCATGACAGCAAGATTAATCCAAGCTCCCATGCTTTCACCTCCATCCGATGAAGGAACTCGACAGACTTGATCATGACTTAGGACGACCTGCAATGTTTATTCATGAAATACTTAATTATAAATGATGCAAGAGATACAGATGCAGTAAAATTTCTGGATAAACATAAGGGAAAATGGAAGTTAGTACTAACAGTCAAACGAGGGGGGAACGAAATGGTAACAAAACTCTAGCAAGATAACATTCTTTCAGATTTATTACACACTTGTTCCAAGGAGAAATAAAAAAGAGATTATTAAATATGTTGCTGTATCTAGAAAAGATCATTTGACACATTATCCATTGGGAAGGGGCCATTGTGTAAAATCATACTTTGTGCAAAAAAAAGAACATATTCAATAGGGCAACCTAAAGTCATTTCTACAGAGATGTTGCATATTTGAAACTAACCTCTAGAATGCAAAGATTAGCGAGGCGCAAGCCCCACTAATGTAGCCACTGTGCTTCACAGTTCCGTTCCACTGCAATAAACCTGTGATAACAAGAACAGTTAAGACAGTTCAAATAAAATAAAAAAATAACATGAAATCTAATAACAACACACCTCAGGATGCTTTCATGTTGACCACTTCAACTTGCCGCTTGTTCTGGACCATTTCCCTGAGTAAACTGTGGTGGAGGAGCAGGAACCATGAAGTGCGGCTGGGTGGCGATTGGCGCCACTAACCCTGTAATATCCACTATAAATAACAGTGTAATACACATTATACTGGTTATGACAGAACACAGTGAATGCTTGTTGACCATAATATAAAGACATCAGTATGACAGTATGGTACATAGATACCTCAGAAGTCAGAGATAGAGGGACAATATATGGAAGAGCACATGACCTTGATGCACTCTTATTTATACCAAATTATAATATATATTTTTCAAAATGTCCAGACCATATATCTTACATAGGGTATAATTCATGTTACTGTTACCATAAGTACAAACTTAGACTGTTCTTAGAACATATTTTGGCTACGTCAGCTAAAACCATATTTAGCTTCTGAACATATCAAGAACCACCACTTATCAAGAACATCCATCCAACATACTAGACAAGAAACATCAATGCTTAATTGCTTAGTCTTTTAGGAAGACTTCCAAGTATCATATAAACTTCCAAGAAGAAAATCAAATTGGTTTCCTTTCTAAAGGGCAAGGAAAAAAGTAAATGTTAACATTTTAACGCCAAGAAAGCATAAAGATGCATGATTATGGAAGCAAATGGTTAAAATGATATGCTGATAAAATTAAATAGCACACTTGTTGGATAAGGTGATTGAATTGCAGGCCGAGGTGTTGCTGTCACTCCATTGGCATTTGGACCACCAATTTGGACTAAATGATGGCCAGGGTTTGTGTAACCCTGAACTGCCACATAACCATGCCCACTTGGAATAGGCTGACCAAATTGCCCGAGTGGGTAAACAGCAGTATTAACAGGCCCTGGAACCCCATAAACTTGATAATACTGCTGCGCCATGTAGGGGTTATATACATTCTGCAAAAACGATACAAAGATTATAATAGCTGAGGCGCAGTTTCCTAACTAGTATTGCCAAAACAGTTTACAAAGTAACATGATCTGGTTCCTCACCTGCGGATAAACATATTCTGGCCCATAAGGAGAGTAACTGCAAAATAAAACCAATAGATCCTATGAATGATTTTTTCCATGGTAATTGTATTGAATATCCACATAGTATTAATCAGCCAGCATAATTAACAACAATTTTCCATTGCAGATGCAGTAAAAAATTATAACAAAACACATCTCTCGTAATAACATTACGCACAATAGATCATCAATATTGCTATGACTACTGATTTCTTCTTTTTTCAAATATTGTTAATTGCTCTAATTCATAGAACCAGATCCTAGGTTGCATAGGTATTGTTATGGTATCGGATACCCATGCACCTGGTATGGGATATGGGATAGCCAGTTCTTAAAAAACTAAGGTGCAGGTACGGGAATATATATTTAATATATTATTATATGAGAAATCAAAATGTTTAAAAAAACAATATAATTTCATTAATAATGCTAAAGTGCCATGATGTAATAATAATTTTAAAAGGAAAAGTAACTTTTTTACTAGTCAGCAATATGTTTTTTTTCCAACACCTGTGACATTCAACAAAATGGTGCATAACGGAGAGTGCACTCTAAAAAAATATTTACTTTATAAAAGCAATGGCCCATTTAAAAAGAGAGTAGGAATATTTAACAACCCTGTTAACTTCTACCCAAAGAAATCTTTACCTCCTCCTTCTCCAAGGTGTTCTACACTGCTGCCCCTCATCTGGATATGAGGTTGATATTGGTGTCAAGCTATGCAAGAGAAGGCAAAGTACTCTTCGTGACATTCCTCTTCACATTGCTCTGAGTTTAGGCAGAGCTCCTACCAATTTGATGACAGCTATGACTTCTAAGATGTCCATTTTCCATGCTACTTCCTCCGGCACCATTGCGTCAATGAAGCACAAATACCATCAATTCTTTTTTGAGTCTGATATTTTACTTCCTAATTCTTGAGTCATTGAGCTCTTGCCTTTGTTTATTTTGAAATATTTAACTGGATTTTTGTTTGATCTTTACATCTGGATCTGTTATTTTTCTCATCTAAGTGTTGACTGTACCCATTTAAAAGAATATTATTAAAAAATTGGTACATATTAGGGCTTACCCGACGTGTACCTGGGTGTACTTAATGTGTATGCATGTGCAGTAATTACAGGGTATGGTACTCTCACTGAGATAACGTACTTAAGCATCAGTGACCATATCTTAAAATTGATAACATAGTGTATATAGTAGCATTATTTTCAAATTGTCCTTATTATGGGATCTTTCTGGACTGGTCCAGATATTTAGAACTAAAAGATAAATTTTAATTTTAATGGCAACAACACTCACCATTTTGGACCAACCCATGCCTTTAAGGCTTTAATACTTGGTCTTATGAACTTCACTCAATATGAATTATAAGCCAATATCGATATTTGTGCTCTTTTTTACTTTTTCTCCAGTTTTCGGAAACTAATGACTAGACATCAAACAAACATGGTAGTTTGCTGAAGTTCACATAGTACCCATAACATTTGCACACTTTGCGAATATGCACCTATTTGGGATGAACAAAACAAGAGTGTATGTCAAGGTACAACAAACAAATGCAAAATTATTGCCGTTTTTCCATGAAAGCAGACATTGTTTCATCACAAAAAGTTACCAAAATCAACTAACCTATAAGTGGGATACTGAAATCCTTGTTGATAGCTAAATGGAACTGGTTGCTGATGAGTAGAGCTTCCACCATAAGCTCCTTGTGGAATTGGCACACCTCCAATATAAGGACTTGCTAACCTTGGTTGTGCTATATTAGAAAATCCAACCAAGCAAAATAGTCTTCAAGTCATAAGAATCTAGTGTTCCATATGGAATATTGTTACTGAAGAAAGGGCGATAGATACAGGGTGCGAGGGAAAAAAAATAGCATCTCACTAAATTAACAACATTGAAGCCGGAAAACAGCAATAATGTTTTTTAACAAGAGAAAATCCTGCATTGTTATGTAAGTTTGCTGATGAGCAAGTCTTGCTTCTTAGTGTTAGACCCAACCACATGGAGACATCGAAATGTCAGTCTTCAAGTAGTCATATCCAAGTGGTAGACACAACATTGAATAATTCAAATACCATGTTAACCAACAAGTTAAAGTCAAACAGCATAATGTTAAGTCCCACCTCCATCAAGAGGGAAAGAAAGAAATAAAATGAAAATAACTAGGCTTGCTAAGGCAGGAAGAAAACAGTAAAAAAAAAGCTTATTATAATGCAGACAAGATTTTACTATATACTCAAAACACCATGATATCATTCATTTGGTTTCAAAATCCCATCTCTCCTCCAAGAAGTTGAAGAGATGTAAAAGGATTGACAAAGGTAAAACTACCTTCCAAAAGCGTTAGTGTATACCAGAATCAGTCACCTCCTACCTTAGATCCTCAATTGTCTCAGTGAACCTTTTTTTTCTTTACGCCAAACTTACCTATTTGTTGATTACCATAAAAATAAAATTGCAATTCTCTGCCATAGTTTAAAGACATTGTTCTGTTTTGTTTTGTATCATGGAACATGAAACAAGGCTCTTTTAGAGAACAATTATTCTTGGAAAATTCTTTTTGAAACTACACCAATATTATGCAATTTCATGGAAAGAACAGATCTTGGTTTCAAAATTAAAATCATATGGATTGCCTTTCATCCATGCTAGAGATTTTTTAGAGGGTCCATGCTACAGAGTTGTGATAGTCTTCAACTAGGTCTATTAGTCGATCATATATAATGAGTTGAAGCATATTGAATTTCAGGGTCTAAAACTAAGAATTTTGTACTACCACTCTTCCGTTTGACCTGATTCACAATGTCATGGAATCCCAATATTCAGTGAAACTTCTTCCAGTTCAGTAGTTGAAATAGAAAATATTGGATCATCTTGAGTTTTCTCACCTTAGTTTATCACAGCTAAAGCTTGTTTCTTATCAAACAGGATATTGTTCTTCTTATTCAAACTTTGATCTATTTACAACTCAATTTGACCAAAACTATATGGTATATAGTTAAATAGCTTAAATGTATAAATGCATTTGGTGGGGCAAGTGGTAGTGAAACAAAATGTTCGAAATTCAGATAACTTGTCTGCGAATACTATGTTTGATTCTAATAGATTCCAGAAGTAGATATAAAGTCACAATGAAAGAAAGACAAGATGTAGAAAGGATGTGAAATATCAAAAGCAAGATTAAACATCCAGCTGTAATTTGAAAATATCATTGGCAATTCTATCTAGAAGTGATGAGTACAAGGGCGAGTTGCTCAATAACTGTGATGAAGTTTTCCACAAGGTAAATCAATACGACACAATAGAGAATAGTACCAAATGATATAGCAGGTTGAGGCCGCCCAAGTGAAGCCAAGTTACAATTCGCTCTTCTACCATCTATGACAGGGGTTGGGTCCTCACACGCCCTTCTTGCAGACTCTGGTTCTTGAAAGGTCACCTATTAGATCAACACGCGTCAATAACAATAACCTAAAACCCTCAACTGCTTCCCTCGTTATTTCTATACGAAAAGAGCAAACTTTGAGGCAATTCATCAGGAGAAAAAAAAAGCAAAAACGTCAATTCATTAAAGGAATACTCACAAAGCCGTAGCCTTTGGACCTTCCGGTATTCTTATCGGCAATGACAACGGCCTCGAGGATGTCCCCGAACTGCTGGAAGTGACGGCGCAGGGACTCGCTCTTGGTCTCCCAGGCGAGGCCGCCGACGAAGACCTTGGTGTAGGTGGTGTCTCCGAAGGGCGAGTTAAGGAAGTGGAAACCGGAGCTCGAGCTGGACGCCGATCCGGAGGCCGACCCCGGCCCCGGACGGTGGAACGCCATGCGAAGACCTCCCAGAAGCGGATCGGAGGTCGACCGCGACGATTCCGGAGAAGAGAATGGATCAAAAACCAAAAAGAAGAGTAGAACGGATTGGTGCGTCGCCAAAACCCTAATTTTTTGGTTTTGGAATGATAAATTGGGAAAAAAAACTTCAAATTGCTCCCCAAAATTTGAACTTTTTCGAGGGATTCGATTTGGAAGTGTGAGATGAAGATGTACAGACGAAGAGCGATTGGAGGACGTGCGATCGAATGATCGATTTTGATCGATCGATCGAAGTGAAGAAGACGAAGAACTCAGAACACGACGAAGAGGAGGAGGAGAGAAAGACGACAAAATGGAGGAAGCAGCACCATAAATTGCTACGCTTCCCACAAAAAAAAAATTAAGTGGGCCACAATCTATTAATTTAACAAATAAAGTGGGCCCGGCCCTTCTTCTCTTTTTTTAATCCCATTCATTTATTATGTGTTCTTTATTTTTTTTATATTTATTTAAAAAAATTCTACTCGTGGAGATTGTAAGTTAGAACTGATGTTTTTTTCTTATAAGGAAAGCATTTATAGAGTTTTTTTTTATTTTGGATGATTTATTTACTACCGCAATAAAAGAATTTCCATAAATAATCATATCATATTTATTTAATCAATAAGTTTTGCCTCGTATAGTAACATTTAAAAATAAAGAATTATAAATAGAATTTAATATTTCATTTACATTTGAATATTTCTTTTTCCAGTTTAGATTATTATGTTCAAATGAATATATATATATATATATTTTTGAAAGGGATGTTCAAATGAATATAACACAAATAAATTATAGTTATAGTAATTATTTTAAAATTCGAATTCGATGTTATTAGTTCTTATTCCTTTTATAGAGTATATTTTCGCTAACTAATTGTGCTGACTAATTGTAGTTATCCGATTTCTTCTTTATGTTAGTGTCTTTAACAGAATTCGTTCTTTGTGATAGAAGCGTATCTTTTTCCCAAAAAGAAAGAAATATTTCATTTTTCTTTTAATCTTTGTCATATTTCAAAGCAGGCAAGCGCCTTACGTGACTAGCATATAAAGTCACGGATAATGACTTCTTTGATAGTACTTAGTTAATTAATGGATACTAATGATTTGATTTGTAAATTTAAAAGTAAAGCTTGGAGAGTATAAATCAGGCATGTAATTCATTATTTTGTATGCATTCGTGAAAATGTTTTTGTTATAATTTTTATTTTTCAAGCTGTAAGTGTTTTATAAAGAATAAATGCTATATTATTTTATCATGAAAAAAAAATAACGTATATTTTGTGCTCCTGTGTGACAAGGTTCCCCTTTGCATTAACATGGACCCGGCTAACATAAGATTGGATTATATGTAACAACCAAAAGAATTAAAGAAGTATCCGTTAAGTATGAGAAGAGAATCCAAAGATAAATCTCTTAGCCAATAATTCCCATAACATTGGGATATGATTATACCCCATTTTGATTATACCATGTTATACTTTAAAAAAAAATCAACTTGCTCACTTTGTCCACAACTTGATCGCTATATTGACCAAATAAATTGTCTATTGCTCTAGAGTGGGAAATCAAGCAATTTGATGAGTGCATGTTATAAACATAAGATTGTTTTATATTTGAATAGATAAATGATGCTTATCTAAGAGATTATATGATTAATACTGGCAATATGACCAATGAATGTCATAAGTGGGCACTTGTTGCGATCTTTTGTATAATATAAATTATGGTACGATAACAACATATGTTAAAACATCAAGCTAATGATGATTATGAAAAGATTAGCAATTTAATCAAAATGCATGCTACTTTAAGACTTAATGAAAGGAAAAAAAAGTATTGGCATAGGCATGAATGGTAACATTTGTAGGACAATGATAAAAGAAGCGGAGCCAAAAATTATGTATACTAAATATTGAGAAAAGACTGAACAATATTTGTAGAATTATCATCTTTCCCTTAATGCATAAATTTAAATGGAGTGATGATAATAATAAAGAGAATTAAATTAGATCAGAGGCATACAAGATTTACGTGGAAAATCTCTCAAAGTGAGAGGAAAAAATTACGAAAGTGAACAGCAAATCTTTCACTATAAAAAATAGCATGCTACAAAGTTTCTTCTCTGATCTCAGTAGAGAAATACGAACTAAAAGCCTAAAGAAATATCTTGGATATCGCAGAATAATCTCTCTGGAAATCGGGATAGAAGTCAGAAGGATCTCACCGAAATATCAGAGGTTGATGAGAAGACTGTAGAGAATCTGTGTCTGAAGTTTCGTTGAAAATGGATCAAAACTCGTCTCCAAAATAAATTCGAAAAACCTCTTCTCTCTCTCTCTTCAATTCTCTCTCCTCTCTCTCTCTCAGCGGATGTGCTGATGGCGGCGGCGGCTCTTCATTTTTTCCCTTCACGCGCGCATAACTGCTCACGACTCTCTCTCTCTCTCTCCCTTTTATAACTCTTCACGTGTTTGACTTGGAGTCAAACTTCTTTTTCTTTTTAACTCCTTGTCAGATCCGCATAATTCAATAAGCCCAACAAACTCCCCCTTCTTAATTATGCGGAGGACTCCAACAAACTTGCATGCTCCCTGCAAACATAGTCTTCTCTCTAGGTAGAGATTTAATTATCATATCTGACACATTCTTATCAGTATGGATCTTCTGAAGGTGAAATCTTTTCTTTTTGATCTCATCAAGAATCCAGTGATAATGCACATCAATATGCTTATTAGAATGAAAATTAGAATACTTACTCAGATGTATAACACTCTGATTATTACAATGAACAGAATAGTCCTTCTACTTCAAGCATAAGTCCTACAAAAATTGCTTTATCCATAGAACTTCCTTGCATGCTTCAGTAGCTACGATATATTCTGCCTCAGTTGTTGATAGTGTAACACACTTCTATAACTTGGACTGCCATGAGACTGCTGCTCCTGCAAATATCATCAAGTAACTAGAAGTAGACTTTCTACTATCCACATCACCTGCCATGTTAATGTCAGTATAGCCCTCTAGTACTGGATCAGAGTCACTGAAACATAAACAAACTTTAGAAGTGCCTTGAAGATATATGAGTCCACTTAACTGCATCACAATGCTCTCTATCAGGATTTGATAGAGACTGACCACGCCAACTGCATATGCTATGTCTGGCATAATGCATACCATTACATATATCAGACTACCAACTGCAGATGCATATGATACATACTTCATCTTTTATTTCTCAGCATTATTTCTTGGACACTGTCTAGAANTTTCATCCACTCAGTTTTCTACTTATGTGACAAGACTTCTTGATAACATTCTGGTTCTCCCCCTTCAGTTAATGACACATACTCAGTTGGAGGGTACCACTTTGATTATTGTCTTTCTCTTATTGATCTTCTCACTTGAGGCTCTGACTCTGGTGCATTTTGCTCAATAGGTTGCTCGACATCATCATCAATTTGATTATCCGAAGGTGCATCTGAATCATATGAATCATTATCATATCTATTATTATCTTGATCAACTTCTAGAACTGTGTCATCTTCCATGGGTACTTCAACTAAACTCGGTTCAGCTAGATGAATTTTGAACAATGTTAGCTCTTTATTTTTCGATAGATCTTCAATTGTTTGGTGTTCCAAGAACACTACATCTCTGCTTCTGACAACTTTTCTGTCAACATGATCCCATAGTTTGTAGCCAAATTCTCCATCTCCATATCCAAGAAAGATACACTCTTTTGTCTTGATGTCAAGTTTTGATCTCTCATCTTTTGGGATCTAAAAAAATATCTACAACCAAACACTCTAAGATGTTTGTATGAAGCATTCTTACCTGTCCAAACTTTCAGAGGTATACCACCATCCAGAGGTACTGATGGTGAATGGTTGATTATATCAACAATAGTAATCAATGCTTCACCTCAAAAGTCCTTCGATAGCTTAGCATGTAGAAGCATACATCTGACACGTTCCTCAATTGTTATGTTCATTCTCTCAACCATGCCATTTTGCTGAAGATTCTTGGAAATTATCTTCTAAAGTCTGATGCCGAAGGTGTTGTAGTACTCTTCAAAAGGACCTCTGTATTCGTCACCATTATCTGCGCAAACACACTTGAGCTTTCTGCTAGTTTCTCTCTCAACTTTGGCATCAAATTTCTTGAACTCTCCCAACACCTGATCTTTGTGCGCTATAGGAATGGCCCAAACCCTTCTAGAATGGTCATAAATAAATATAACAAAATAAAGAGAACCACCTAGAGTTTTATCCTTCATATAACAAACGTCTGTATGCACCAAATCAAGTATATGAGAACTTTTATATGAAGAAGCTCTATTAAATGAAACTCTAATCTGCTTACCAGTTAAATAATGTACACATATATATCAAGAGATATATTTTTTATACCTAGAAGCAAATTTCGTCAAGGCAGTATCTAAAGTCCTTTCTCACCTATGTAACAAAGTCTCTTGTGCCACAACTCTGAAGGAGACAATGTTGTGCTTCAATCTTGTAAAGCGTATGATCTCTTTGTCCTCTTGCCACAAGTAGTGAACCTCTCTTGAGATTCCACACTCCCTCTTTGAAGTTGCTCTCATAGCCTTCCTCATCTAATTTTCCAACTGAAATTAGGTTCAATAGGACATCAGGTACATACCTTACATCTTTCAACATAATTTGCGGTCTGTGTTGGTCTTCAACTGAATATCACCAATGCCAACAATTTGGGACTCAGACTTGTTTCCCATCTTAACTAACCTAAATGTACCCACTGTATATGTCGAGAAGACATCTCTGCGAGGGGTAACATGAAATGAAGCTGCAGTGTCTAAGATCTAAACTAAGTCTTAACTCACAACGTTGACACAATCTTCTTCAATAAGAAAGTACACATCACCAGATGTGACCACTGAAACATTATTTCCATCACTGCCCTTCTTCACCTTTTTAGCATCATCAGACCCTTCATGTGATTTGTCATGTTTCAGCTTTCTGCACTCTTTCTTGAAGTGTCCCGACTTGCCACAGTAATGACAAGTAAGGTCTTTTCTAGACTTCGATTTTCCTCTAGATATCGATCGATCATGACTGTGAGAGTTTCTCTTTTTGTTTCTCTGTTGAGTCTATGCTCTTGCCTTCTTGTCTCTTCATTAAATAAGATATCCTTGATAACTTCTAAAGATAATTTTTCTCCTGCAGCAGAATTATTTAGAGAGACAATAAGTGTTTCCCAACTATCAGGTAATGAACTCAATAACGATAATGCTTGGATCTCATCATCAAACATGATCTTTACTGATGTCAACTTGTTAATTAATTCCTGAAAACTACCTAAATGTTCTGCAACAAAATGACCATCTTTATACTTCAGATTAACAAGTTTCTTCATTAACGATACCTTATTCTGCAGTGATTTGCGCTCATACATCTCTTATAATTTTTTTCTAGATTTGATCAGGCTCATCAATATTTGCAATATGATGAAACACCTTATCGTCGACCCACTGTCGAATTTGTGCGATTGTCTTAATTTTTAATCTTAGCCACTTTGTGTCATCCATGTCCTCGAGTTTTGCAATATCACCTTCGATTGGATCATAAAGGTCTCTGCAATTTAGATAGTCTCTCATCCGAGGTTTCTAAATAGAATAATTTGGACATGTCAGCTCAAGCATCCGGCTAGGGGCATTATTATCGTCCTCCATTAAATTTATGCAGTTTGATAACCTGAGCTCTAATAGCATTGTTGGAAAAAGACTGAATAATATTTGCGGAATTATCTTCTTTCCCTTAATGCATAAATTTAAATGGGGTGATGACAATAATAAAGAGAATTAAATCAGATCAGAGGCACAAAAGATTTACATGAAAAACCTCCCAAGATGAGAGAAAAAAATCATGGGAGCGATCATCAAATCTTTCACTATGAAAAACAGCAGGATACAAAGTTTCTTCTTTGATCTTAGTAGAGAAATACATAAATAAAAGCTTCAAAAAATAATTTTGGATATCACAGAATAATCTCTTCGAAAATCGGGATAAAAGTCAGAAAGATCTCACTGAAATACCAGAGATTGATGAGAAGGCTGTAGAGAATCTGTGTCTGAAATTTCATTGAAAAACTCGTCTCCAAAATAAACACGAAAAACCTCTTCTCTCTCTTCAATTCTCTCTCTCCTCTCTCTCTCGACGGATGTGCTGATGGCGGCGGCAGCTCTTCATTTTTTTCCCTTCACGCGCACATAACTGCTCACAAGGGCGAAGCTAGGGGTGTGCAAGGGGGTGCATTAGCACCCCCTGGACTTGGTTAAGTAGGTCTATTAATAACCAAAGTTCATTATAAGCTCTACGTCCAGATGGATAGAGGAACTGGATTCATGTTTGAAGGTGCCCGGTTCAAATCCTCTATTGTATTATAGCATAATAATATACATTTCTCCTTATTAATCTATAATTATAGCATAATAATCTACTTATTTATTTTATTACATGCATACTTCTATTGTATTATTATTTATCCTTTACCTTTACTAAAATATTAGCTTATATTATTTCGAAAAGTATCATTTATTTATATTATATTAAAATTTATTAATTCACTAAAGTCATATATATATATATATATATTACATTATACATTTTTATTTATTAGTTTATGATCATTTCATGTATACCTACTTATTATTCTAGATAGAAGTATATTTTGTTATGAAAATATATGTCACTATTATCAATTTTTTATTTCATTATTATTTTATTCAATTATGAATTAGTGTTATAATATCATAGCCATAGTTTTAAATCTTCTCACTTTTTTCTATTTTTTAATGTTTAAAATAAAAATTAATTAATATCTAAAATAACTCGTTAATTATATAAATAAGTATATAAGTAATTATGCACTCCATTTTGGCTCCGCCACTGACTGCTCACGACTCTCTCTCTCCCCCTTTTATAACTCCTCACGTGTTTGACTTAGAGTCAAACTCCTTGTCGGGCCCGCATAATTCAATAAGCCCAACACTAAATGTGGTAATGGGTGTGTTGGCCACCTCTAGGAAGAGAGATAAAAGAATAAGTGTTTAGTCATGATTGATATAAAAATATTGATGTGATTTAATTTTTAATGAAAAGATATGGAATAATTATGAGGTAATTATTATCTTGATTTTACCTATACTATAAATGAGGGCTATGATTAGTTTGATCATGATAAATTATTATTTAAAAAAATAGTAAGCTTCGAGATCAGCAATATTAATAATTTTTTAATTAATAAACCATATTTTTATATTTTAATAATCATAAAAATTAGATGATTATAATGATTATTGTGTTAGTTTGAATTAATGAATCCATATACGATTAGGTGATTTAATTGTTGATCGAACATAGATGTCTATGACTAAGAATGCCGTGGGAAGAGAAAGAACGTGAATTCTATCAATCATCAAAGAGGTGAGTAAAAACGGAATCATAATTATGAATTATTTTTTATTAGAACATTACAAGTAAATTGCAAATTTGTTGCAGAAATTTTTGATGGTCGAATGTCTCTTACAATTTGGAATCGAAATTTCTGACGAAAAAAATTTCCCATACAAATTCTGATGGATTTTCATTCCGTCAGAAATTCTGACGAATCTAGAGGCCGTTAGAAATTCTGACGGTTTTGTCTGTCAGAAATTCTGATGGTTATGTTCGTAAAAAATTCTTATGAGTGAGTATCCGTCAGAATTTTTGATGGACTATTCGACCATCAGAAATTCTGACAGTCAAGAACCCATTAGAAATTCTGACGGACAACTAATCCATCAGAATTTCTGACGAGGTATCTTCCGTCAGAAATTCTGACGGACATGACGTCACAAATAAAAATATAAATACTTTCCCTTCGCTTCTCCCTATAGTCGAACTTTTTAGGTACACACCTTCTTTCTTTTCCTCCGTCTTGTCCCTCCATCAAAGGTAATTTTATTTACTTTTTTTTTGTCACGCAAGGATCATCAAACCCTGCGTGATCTCGCACAGGGGTCACCGTGACCCCTATGCGAGATCGCGCAAGGGCTCAATGGTCCCTTGTGCCATCTTGCGTAGGGGCCTATTTTTTTTTTAAATCAATTTTTTAATGTTAATTAAGTTCATGTCTTATTTATGTTAATTTGGATTAATCTCTTATTTAATGTTTATTAGTTTAATATCTTAATTATATTGATTAATTAAATGTAATATTTATGCTAATTTAATGTATTAGTTTAATGTTGATTACTTTAATGTCTTATTTATGTTGATTAATTTTATGTCTTATTTATGTTAATCTCTTATTTATTATTTTATATGATAATTGTTTAGTGTATTTTGTTATTTTTAATCTCACTTGTTGATTTAAGCTATTAATTTTTTGTTATTTATTGTTAGAAATTATTAATTGATGTTAATGGTTAGAATTGGCTAATTGATTGTGAAATTAGCTTACTTGTTTACTTTTAATATTAACTGTGAAATTGCTTGAATATTATTGTATTAATTTAGTAGTTAAATAATTTATTACAGAAAGATGTTTCCTTCGGAAACTCGTCGATGGATGTATAATAAAACTAATTCTGGTCGTAGAGGACTTACACAAGAACTTGTGAATGGAGTTGAATATTTCATAAATTTTGTATGTCAATCGTCTCAGTATCTGTGAGAAGGAAGATGTCCATGTTTAAAATATTGCAGTATAAAATTTTAATCAATAGAAATTGTTAAAGTTTATTTATATAAAAAAGGTTTTAAACCTAATTATTGGTATTGAGTTGACTTTGGAGAAGAATAACCTATTTTTAATAGTAATGAAGAGTCAGTCAGTCAATTTGCAACAGAAGACGATGTAGTTCATAGATATAAGAACTTAGTTTACGATGATGTCACAAGATAATATGAAGATGTTAGATTTCTTGAAGATTCACCTAATGAAGAAGCAAAAGAATTTTACGAATTATTAAACGCTTCATGTCAGCCTTTATGGCCGGGGTGTGAAACTCATTCTGAATTATCGTTGGTCATTCGAATGTTGAATATTAAATCAGATAATAATATATCATATGCATGCTTCGACGCTATTATGGAAATATTGAAGGATGTGACACCGACAGGATCACAAATTCCATTGAATTGTTATAAAATAAAAAAAATAGTTTCTAAACTTGATCTTTCATTGGTAAAGATAGATTATTGTGAAAATGGATGCATGCTATTTTACAAAGACAATATGAATTTTAGAGAATGCAAAGTTTGTGGCGATGAGAGGTATAAATTTTCAAATGTTATGGTAGAAATAAAAATCCAATTTCAGTGAAAAAGATACATTATTTGTCTCTTATCCCAAGACTTAAAAGATTATATTCTTCTATGGGTTCAACTTCATATATGAGATGGCATGCCGAGCACAATACTAAGGAAGGTATTATGTTACATCCATTTGATGGTGAGGCATGGAAATATTTTGATTGAATACCCAGATTTTGCAAATGATCTTAAAATTATAAAGCTTGGCTTATGTGCAGACGATTTTACTCCATATACTCAATCTTTGACTCCTTCTTCTTATTGGTCAGTGATAGTTACTCCATATAACTTACCTCCTGGAGTATGTATGACTGCTCTATATACGTTTTTGACTTGCATCATTCTTGATTCTCATAATCCCAAGCATAAGATAGATATTTATTTGCAATCACTAATCGATGAACTGAAAACTTTGTGAACTTATGTTTTGACATATGAAGTGTCAACGAAACAAAATTTTATAATGAAAACATCATTAATGTGGACAACTAATTATTTCCCTGCATATGGAATATTATCAAGATGAATAATCGCAAGTAAATTAGCGTGTCCGTATTGTATGCATGAATCAAAACCTTTTATTCTAAAATACAGAGGAAAAATTATTGGTTTGATTTCATAAACAATTTTGCCTATGGAACACACTTATCGAAAAAATAAAAATGCTTTCAGGAAGCAAAAGATAGTTCATGATTTCCCCCTTCAAAAATTTCTAGACATGAATTAAGTGATGTTGTTAGTTGTTTTTTAAAGGTCACTGAAAATCATGACATCAGACATCAAGATTATGATATTTATCATAATTGGACTAAACAGAGCATATTTTAGGATTTACCATATTGGAAGGAGAATTTGATACGTCATAATTTGAATGTCATGCACATTGAGAAAAATGTCTTTGACAATATATTTGACACCATCATGAATGTTATTGATAAGACAAAAGATGACATAAAAACACGAATGAATTTGAAAGAATATTATTGACGTCCAAAATTGCACCTTGTTACTTTACCAAATGGTAAGGTAGTGAAACCAAAAGTAAATTATACTTTTAAAAATGACCGACAGTTACGCTTCAAATTTGGATCGATGTATAGATTTGAATCAATTGCGTTTGATCGGAATGAAGAGTCATGATTGTCAAATATTCATGGAGAGTTTGCTTCCAATTGCATTTTCGTCATTGCCGGATAAAATATGAAAGTCTCTTATTGAATTGAGTCAATTTTTCAAGGAGCTCTGTTCAACAACTCTAACGGTGAATAATATTGCACAAATGAAACAAAATATTCTAATTATTTTATGTAAATTAGAAAAAAATATTTTCACATGGATTTTTTTATTCTGGAGCATTTACCGATTCATTTGCCTTATGACGCCAAAGTAGGTGAACTAGTTCAATATAGATGGATGTATCCGTTTGATAGGTACCTTGATAAAATAAAAAAAATGGTTAAAATAAAGCTCGAGTTGAAGGATCAATATGTGAAGTGTATTAGAGTTAGGAGATATCTTATTTTTGTTCTTACTACTTTGAGTCATGTAAAATGTGTAAGAACAAGAGTTCGACGAAACGATGATGTTGCGGAAGATATATCGAGGATTGAACAAATTTTATCAGTTTTTATACGTTCTGGTCGTACCTATTGCAAATCTAAAAAATGTTGGCTAAATGAAGTAAAGCTAAAGTCAACAATAAATCATGCTATCTTAAATTATGAAGAAGTACAATATTATATCAAGTGAGTGATTTCTCAAATTTTATTTGATAACATTATATTTTAATGCTACATAATTACGATTTTTAGTGTTTTTGTGCAAATTTATAATACCCCTGATGAGCAAGTTCAAGAATGATTAGAGAATAATTTTGCTGCGTGGTTTAAGAATTATGTAAGTATTTTAACGTTAGTTTTCAATTAAGTGTATTATTTATATATGTACCTACATTTTTTTGCTTTTAGGTTCACAATTGTCAAAATATGATGATTAATCTCTACTTACATGATCTAGCATGGGGGCTTAGTCGACAAGTCACAACTTAGCTAATTTATTTCGTGAATGGGTACAAGTTTCACACAGATAGTTGATCGTAGGAAAAAAAAAGACAATCAATATTTGTGTATGTGTTAAACGCTGGACTGATGGTTAAAACAAAAATGATTACTATGGGATTTTGAAGGATGCCATTGAGTTAGAATATTCCGGAGGGTTAGAAAATAAAGTTACTTTGTTTGAATACATGTGGTTCGATGCTAAGAAGAATAGAGGACAATAATTTATAAAGAATATAAAATTATTGAAGTTCGTCATACTAAATGTTGTGAACAATTTGATCCTTACATTATTCCTTCATCAATTAGACAAGTTTATTATGTAATTATCCAGAGAAGTTGAAGAACAAAGTTCAATGGTGGGTGGTAATAAAAATAAGAGCAAGAAGTCGAGTGGAAACTGAAGGTGCTTTAGAAGTTGCATTTCAAAATGACTCAACTACTTTCGTGGAGCCTATCATGGACACTGATTTAATTGAAGATTTGCATGATGATGATCAATTATTTGAAGAGGTTGACGATGTCGATCACAACGAAGAAGATGATGATGTTGACTTAAACGAAGAAAATAATCTCATCGATGAAGATGAATATGAAACTTCATCCACTTAAGAAGATGAATATGAATTATGTTATAACTCTAAGAATGATGAATAACTATTTTGTAGTTCTTTTTATATTTGTCAAATTTCTATTTGTATTAAAGGACCATTTTTATTGTATTTGTAATAGTTAAGAACATTGATGAATTGTCTGACCACTCGACTTCACTAGACGAAGGTAATGAAGTTATTTCCTATCCGATATCTTTGCCTTCTCGTGAATGTCTTATTATTAATATTTTTGTTTGTTATAATCATCATTATTGTTGTTTAAAATATTTTTCTTTATTGTTATAAGAGCCTCCAGACATTAGGAAATGGTTTTTCAGTTACGAATATCATTCTCCTGACTGTTTAAATGAAGATGGAACACAATGTCATTCTCCTTAATATTTTCAGGTTATGCTTGATGAACTTAACAAATGCATATTATATATATTATTTAAACTTCATATTGTTCTTTTGTAGATGTTTTCCCGATTTCTTATGATATTGTAGTTGGTTCAATCTAGTTTCCAAGTTTTGGATAAGCTGATCTGCATGGAAGATTTTTGTTGGATTATTGATATGACTTGACCAAATATATCTTCCAACTTGACCCTTAACTCTGTTGACGATTTGATGACATCATCAATTGTCATATTGCGCTCTTTGATTTTATTCTCCATATTCTGAATGTATTCCTCTTGAACGGAGAATTTTGTGAGTAGTGTGCTCATCATTTGTGTTAACATAGCGAGTGGGTTCATTGCAAGGGCCTCCACTTCCGCTTGCAAAGATGCACTATAGTCACTTTGTCCAGGTTGATTGATGCCAACTTGAATAACTTTTGAATTATCCTCTTGATTGTGACTCGATGAGGCTTTCGATTGATTAAGTTGTTTCTATTGTTGGACTTCAACATGTTTCAAAATATTTTTCTTATCCTCAACTTGAGGCTTAGATTGGTTGGACTTTTGCTTTTTCGCCATTGAGGATAGTGATATTTCCTGAAAGAATTTAAAGGAAGAAAAGTGAAATATCAGAATCGAACATGGAGCATTTTGGAAGAGAACGTGCTCCGTGTTGTGAGTCGCGAGGACCATGTCAACTGACAACGCGGGCCGGGTCAGTTGATGACACAGACCGTATTGCGTGTGTAGAAGAAAATTTCTTTTGCCAAATTGATAATTGTGCACACATCAAGAAAGAGTTAGAAAATTTTCAAAATTAATCGACGATAAAAGTTTCAAAAATAAAACTCAGAACAGTCTCCCGACAATGGTGCCAAAAATGGACCGCGTCGGACCTAGAAAATACCAAAAAATGAAAAGAAAACATACCACATCATCGGAAAACAAACTGCATCAGCTAAGAACACTGACAAGGAAACAAGAGAAAAAATGGGTCATTTCCTCTCGGAAAATGGTCTGTGTTGAGCTGAAGAAATAAAATATTGTAAAAGATCCAAAAACCGATTTTAGAGAAATTTTGTTAGTATTGTCTCTTGATTAAAATCAATGAAAATCTCAATTAAATGATAATAATAAGAATAAGGTGCAAGTTCATAGAGATTTAATAATAATAATCCAAGAACTAATTAGGGTTCAAAGATAATTTTTTCCTAAACATGAAATAGAATAATACTAAGCCTAAAAAGTAAGAATAGGAAACAATCACAATATGCAGAATAATGTCTCTCTTCTAGATCTTCATTGGAGCTTCTAGTCTTCTCTTCTCCTCCAATGATTGACTTCTCAGCTCTTCAAAAATATGTAGAATTATGAAGAGTAATTTTCTGTCTGATCATGAGATCCTCCCTATGGCTGAATAAAGGACTATTTATAGGGAGAAATCAGAGGTAGAGCTTTGAATCGAACAACTGCTAGGAGCTTGATAAATACGACTACAATACAACCTTAGGAACAGATGAATCAACTCGTATGTGAGAGAACACAACCCGTTTTATGAGTTTGAATCGTATACGGCTTCAAACACGATCAATGTTGCTTTCCGATGTTGACACGTGGTGCAAGGTGGGAAATGTTTAGAGTTGAACACGACTTGCAAAATGGCTTATTTTGTGAGATGAGGACACATGTTGGAACACGGTCTTTTTTGGAAAGTTATTCGCCCATAGTCAGCAACACGATGAGGGACACAATCACACTCATTTGGAAAGGTGACACATGGGGATGATACGACCCATTTTTAGTCGAACATAGGCCATTTTGAGTTAGAAATTGAATATGTTTCCATTCCGTTCTTTAGTCCCAAAATTGCCAATTGTCCTAAAAATTCGTGACAAATAACACTTAGGCAGAATCTGACTCATAAAATCAACAAAACTATATGAAATAATGCCTAAATTAATGCAAAATTATACGAAAATGATAAACTAAAATGCGTGCAACACATATATTTTTGCTCGATCAATCACATGGCCCTTCGATATTTGTTTGCCAAGAAGGAGGCTAAACCTCAGTTCTTCAATGGATATTGCTGCTTCAAGAGTTTGACATAGAAATAAAGGATAGAAGTGGGGCAAAAAACTAGGTTGCTGACCACTTGTCGAGATTGCATCACCTGCCTCCTTCTTGTATCAACGTACCGACTTTAAATGAAAACTTTCCAGATGAAAAGTTGTGGATGCTAGTAACAAGAGGAATACCCTAGTTTGCTGACTTTGAAAATTATGTGGCAGGAGGTGTGCTGCCTCTAGGTCTATCCAAGCAACAAAGGTAAAGGTTTTTGTTTGAATCAAAGCATTATTACTAGGAGGTCCCGAGATTGTTTTGATGATCACAAATTTGTGAGGGAACTTAATTTGGATTGATAAGCTTCTTGACCTGATTTCTGAAAGACATGTGTTCAAGTTCAGAGCATGATAGGTCGACCAAAGTTAAAGAATGAACAACCTATGCACATAGAAGACATATAAGAAGAACCCTATGTGTGCAGTGGTCGTCCAAAGCATATAAAGTGGTCGACCAATGTTGGAGGTAAAGGTCTAAGAAATGAAGCCAAAGACTGAACGGTCGACCGAAGATATCTAAAGGATGACCAAAGACAAGGGCTGAACAGGAGAGGTCGCTCGATGGAGAACAACGGGGCGACCGATGGTTTCAACACTTATAAAAAGGAGATGAAGAACGGGTGGTCCAAGGAGAAGTGGACGCCCGGTGAGGAGACAACCGAAGAGGTGCTTTGGCTAAGGGAAGGAGACGTCGTCTGAAGTTGAAGAGAGGACGACCGAAGATCTGAGGATGACGACA
>LTAE01003256.1:25206-38342 GCA_001647135.1 Pontederia paniculata
AAAGGCTTCAGCACTTGAAGCTGCGGACGCCCGAGGGTGAGCAGTGGATGACCGAAGCACCAGACGACAGTTCAAGTGGAGACTTCACCAGAGCAACGGTCAACCGAGGTTGGAGCAGGGGCGACCGAGGGGTAGGTGAAGTGTTATGTACTTGCATTATCGACTAATTTTCTGAGTGACAAATTAGGTCGTTTGTGTAGAGTATATATTGTAATCCCAAGAGTCTTGGGAAGTAACTTTGACAAATTAGCTAGTGAGAGCTTGAGCGAAAGAAAGCCTTAGTTCCCCTTCTATGATTCGAGTGAAGAATCCAGAATAGAAGAGAGTGTGAGTTCGTGAGCGAATTGTAAGAGGTTTTCTCCTTATCCTCTAGAAAAGAAAGGAGAAGTTGTAAGGGAGCCTTCTCTCTTGAAGAAGGAGTTCAGTGATCTCCAGAGGTCTCAAGTTCGAGAAGACCGGAGCGGAGACGTAGGCCAGGAGTTCGGCTGAACCTCGTCAACAAACTTTGGTGTTTGTTCGCTTATTTGTTTTCTGCTTCCTTCTTCTACTTATTCATATTTGTATGTGTATGCTTCTGCTAATCTAACTAACCTAATTGAGTCAAAGTAGAAAAAAAGTTTTAATACACCAATTCACCCCCTCTTGGTGTCATCTAGATCCTACAACGACCCCCTATTTTTCAAAGAGTGCCTGGATGGACTCCTATGAAGATGTGTCCCTATGGAAGAGACCACCTCAATATTTGCTGATTGTCACACCCCAACTTATGGAGGACATGGGGGCACCCAAAGGACTACTACACGGATACTCCAGTCAGGATTCTATTGGCCGACTCTCTTCAAGGATGTTCACCATTATGTCTCATCTTGTAATAGCTTCCAGTGGTCTGGGTCTATATCTAAAAGTCAAGAGATGGCGTAATCCAAAATTTAATAGTACTATTTGATGTTTGGGGGGTGGATTTCATGGGACCATTTCCTATTTGAGGCTGATACAAATACATTTGATTGTCTGTTGATTACATGTCCAAATGGGTAGAAGCAATCCCCATGGCCAAGTAAGATACTCAAACGGTTCATAATTTTTTTACCCAAGTAATATTCCCAAGATTAGGCATGCCAAGGATGGTCATAAGTGATAGGGGAAAACATTTCATTGAGAAGCATTTTGATGGCCCGTTAAAGAAGTATGGTATCACTCATAAGGTGGCCACCCCTTACAACCCATAGACTTGCGGTCAGGTGGAAGTTAGCAACCACAAGTGAAGGTTGCTTTGGACAAAGTAGTTTCCAAATCAAGGAAGGATTGGAGCTCAAAGATGGATGACACCCTCTGGCCATATAGGCCGACTTTAAAACATCACTAGGTATACTATTTCAGCTTGTCTATGGTAAAGCATGTCACTGGCCAGCAGAGACTAAGCATAAAGACTATTGGGCCATTAAATATTTGAACTTCGATCTAAATAGCACCAGAGATCATAGGAGAATGCAAATAAACGAATTAGAACTGCTGAAACTAGAAGCATATGAGAATTCAATGATCTACAAAGCCAAAACTAAAAAAATGGCACGATGAGGGAATCAAAGGATGGAGTTTAGAAAGCAAGATAAGGTGTTGTTATTTAACTCTCGATTGAAGTTTTTTCTTGGGAAGTTGAAATCCAAATGGTCGGGCCCGTTCATGGTTAATCATTATCAAACAATAAAGGGAAGTTATTTAAAATTAATGGGCAGCGGCTAAAGGTCTAACACGAGCGCATGCCTCAAGAAACTTCAAGCATCATCCACCTAGAGAACTCTCCACCCATAGTTGATGGATGAAGATAATACCACGTCTGGCCAGGGACGATAAACAATGACACTTACTGGGAGTCAAACCAGGTTAATTGAACTAACCTTCGTTATTTGATTCCAGGATTTTAGGATTCAACATAGCTGATTCTAAGTCACTTGGGGGCAAGTGACTGTAGGCGTTTGAAGCAAGATTTTTAAAGTTTCGAAAACATATGGCCCATCGCTACAAGGCAAAAGATCCGATTCGCTATCATATGAAATCAAACCTTCACTAAGCTGGCCCACTAACATGCCCCCTATTAAATGCATATGAGCGTTTTCTTCTCTCTCCTCCACTACCTCCATCACCTTCAACGTTTCAGCTGAAATGAAGCCCTAATTTCCCACTCCGCCGACTCCACCGTTTCCCGGAACCACTACTTACACATCACCGTTTAAAGCCACAATATCTGGCCACGACATGATATCAACGTGAGGGAAGTTGTGGCAACCAAAACTGAAGAAGGCCGGTAGGGACCTCGTCAGACAAGACGATCATGATTGTGGGCGAGCAACAAGTTCCTGATCAGTCTACTCAACCACTGGTGACAACTCTTGTAGCGAGCTCCACATCATCTAAAACAACAACAAGAGTCTCTCCAAAAAAGCTCATCATTTGTTGAAAGACCCTCGCTTTAAAGCACGTGGGAAAACTAAAGTCTTATAAAGCATCTCCCCGAGCGGCTCCTTCATCAACAACCTCATCATCACAAGAAGAGCCATTCACAACCAAAGCAATGGAAGCAGACGAAGTTTGGAAGGCGGCCGAGACCCTTGCATTGTCGTTAACTGAACTAGCCCCGCTTCCGCCCAACATTGCATTGAACCAGCTCAATCACCGAGCCCCGCATAGCCATCAGAAACCTACCGCACACCCCCACAATCACCAACAACCACTGAGCCACTTCCAGACTCGACAATTCTACTAAAGAGATTTCGCCCTCTAGTCCTGCACTAGTCACATTGTCAAGCGTTCTACGAGAGATCACCTCTCCTCCATCCCCGTCCATCCCACCCTTAATGGAAGCTACGCTGTTTACCCAACCCTGAACCAAAAATCTCAACTCAGGAGATTACCTCACCAGCAGTAGCAACTCTAGAAACAACATATACCCTTCCACACTCATAAAAAGGCCAAAGAGCGTAATCTTCAAAAGAAAAGAACAAGAATGGTGATATCAAGTATTGGGCAACATAGCCTTCTATCTCACTCGCTTCCTGGACAAAGCGACTCTCTGCGAGCTAGGCTTCCTAGATGAATTCAAACTGCTCAAAAAAAAATGACTGCATCCAACTTCTTCCTCCTGGGCCGAGACACTTATCCTTTGCTGGCTAAGGAGTTTCTCAACAGCCTAAAAGTAAATGAACATGAAGATAGAGCTTGTTCGGACACTTCAATCATGATTTCAGGTGGCCCTTTTAGAAATTCCAGATGTGCTTGGTCTAATCTTCTTCTTTGGCTTCCATATCATAGTCATATCAATCTAGACAAGTATGGAAGTGGATTACAGGGGTGGACACCATAAATATAAAAAAATGTCAAATCGTCCTCCATCTCCAATCCCATTATCTAGTACTTTCATCGAGTCCTAGCGAATATGATCTTGGGAAGAACCAATACTGAAGCTAGCGTCTGGGAGACCGAATTGTACATCATTTGGACATTTCTTAAAGGCAGAAATATAGACTTAGTGGGGATCTTTCTTAAAAATTTGAATAATATGGCGAGACAAAATAGGGGTACTATTGTGATTGGATTGTCACCCCAATTGATGAGGCTTTCAATCTAAACTTGGAACAACTTGAAGATGCCTCAATGATTGATGCTCCACATGAAGATAATTTCGTGTAAGGGAGAAAAGTACTATCTTTTCACTAAAGATTCTTCGAAGAACATAAGTCACCTGCCCCCAGCCGCACCTCAATCTCAGAGGGAAAGAACTAGCTGATCAAGGATGAACCACAAGATGACCCCACCTCACGAGCCACAGCTAGCGTTGCTGCTACTCTAGAAAATTTAGCACAGGGAACCACCAGAAGGAATCTTCACACTTCTACAGCTAAAAAGGATTCCCCGATCACAAAGAAGAAGTCACCTGCTATAGCCCCACCTGAAAACATTCCACCTCCTCCTGTCCCGGAATATGTATGTGACACAACTGTTGAAACAAAATTCTCTCTTGGAAAGAATCTTAAAGGAAAATTTGAAGCACTAGAAATATAACAAGTTGTTCAGAGCTAAATTAGTCAAGCACCATATCCTTGTGCAGATGGTAGCAACCAAGCTGGGAGTCCATGCAGATGCCCTCAGCCACCCCCACCCACCTAGAAACTGCAGCCTCTCCCATACTTAGATCAACACTGAGGTAGTGTTGAATTTACGTTTGGGAGAGCCAATGGTATGCCTATATCCCTAAACTCTAATTTGATTATTAATTTGATTTGTCCATGCCTATTTTTGGGTAAACAACTTTTCAGTTAACCCAGTTTTCACAACACTCCGACATATCATGTACATATCCTTGGTGTGTTTTCCTATCTGCATGATCATGTCACAATTTTAGTGTCATTTTTTCTAGCTTCTGTTTGTACTTAACCAAGAGTTAGAAAACATCGTGAGCATATGTCAACCATCCACACCCCTACCCTTAGGTCATGAGTTTTCCCTGGTTGCCCCATGAAAATAATTAGAAAACACAACTGCCCGCAAGTAAAATCAAAGCCTGTAACATATCAAGTAGATGCTTCATTCACAGCCAACCTTTTGACCTTATATACCTATTCTTTTATAAATGGTTTACTTCCATTTGAAAAAAATAAGAGAAAGAAAATATCGGTCTGAATGTTTAAGATGTATATACCATTTTACTTTGCCTTAGAAGCATTTTTCTTTTCTTTAATAACCACTCCATTGAATTCACACCCTGAAGTCAAGAGTGCGCGACTAAGTCACACCCTAGGCACCCCATGAGAGTATTCTAGAAAGAAATGGTGGGACAATGTTGTGGGGACTTCATTCTCTCATATCAATCAACTACTCCGCTTACCCTTCATTTGAAGGAGTCAAGAGTTAGAAAGAAAAGTGAGGATATGTTGAGGGGACACATATTTTTGTTTTCACTTTTTGAAATGACAAAGAGAATGATAATTCTCGAAGAAAATGATTGAAAAAGAAAAAAAAGAAGGGGTTAGTAACCCATTGTTATTGTTAGTAAATCACCGCCTTTCAAGATGTGATTTAGGGATTATAAGTCAAAGGAATTGAGGGTGAATGATTTCTGTTATTGCAGCCTTAATGCTGCACTTGGACTCAAGTTTATGTGGTCTTAGTAAGGGATTTCAATGGTTAAGAATATATAATGCCAACCAGGGATTCAAATGGCTTAGAAAGGAGAAGTATAAATTGGTATATGCTCATCTTGTGGCTGCTTTGGATTATATTTATGCCTTAAAATTTCTAACTCTTTACTCGAGGACAAGCAAAAACTCAAGTTTGGGAGAAGTTGATGTCAAGGAATTTGACTCTAAATTCCATGTGCAGAGTCACACTTTTATCATTGATTTGGTGCCTTTATTTTGCATATTATTTTATCTTTATATGACTTTAACACCTCCTAGAATTTCCTCTCTGTTATATACCATTTTCACACCCTGAACGCTTTTTGGGATAATTATTATGGTCTTATATTGGTTTGGTTGTAGAGACAATTCATACTCTAGCGTCTCTTGGAATTCTTGGTAGTCTAAGAGACACTTTCACACCCTGAGCTCTCTTCAAAGACGAAGTTCACACCTTAGGCGTTACCAGACAAGGCACGAAAAAGACAAAGCTTCAACCACTTCTGCTAGAAGATTCTCCTGCCATATTCATGGGCATTTCTTACAGGAAATGGCATGAGACAAGTGACAAAAGGGCAAGGGAGGACCACTAGACTATAAATACACATGAAAGCCAACCTTGCAAAGGGGTTGGCACATCCGAGAGGAGAGTGACAATCATTGTTGGAGCTTGGAGAAGAGGAGAACCAACTGAAGATCTGATGAAAGATTTTAGTGTGGTTGATTTATGATTTCAATGAGGAAGATTTGGGGGAGACTGAGAGGAAGCATCATCGAGCTTTTTGTGTTTCAACTTTTGTATTTCAGATTTCCTGATATGGAATTCCATTTTGTTGATCGTGTGATGTTTGTATAGACTTTGATTGGCTAAACCTTTAAGCCTGGACATGTGAGTGTTTGAGAGCTCCATCTTGCTGTATTGAACTTGTTTATAATTGAATGCATTTTCATATAACCTTTCAATCCTCTCTTGTGTTATGTCTTAATTTTCTGCGCTATTTTGATTTATGTATTGTTTGTGACTGAAATTTAAGTGTTATGTAGAATTTCAACCCTTGCCTGAGAGGTAGAAAATGTTGTGAGGGTGCTACCTTGATCTGAGAGGGGAGTAGAGCTTTAAGTATCTCTCATCTTCATTAAGGTGTCAGCTTAGAGAAATACATCTCTATTCAGAAGAATCCGCGAATGACTGAGAGGTCCTTGACATGTATATTGTAGGATGAAGAGGGATTGTTCATACATCGATAGGTGTGTGTGTGTGTGTGTGTGATAATCCCTAAGGATTTGCATTTTGTGGGTCTTGCCTACAAGAGTAGTGAGGTCTCTCACTCTTGTATCCCGAGTTATCACTAGTTTGGTTTAATGTTTCAATAGCAAGTTGGAGTTCGAGAACATCTCCCGTGTCCTGGTTTCTTCCCCATTTGATTGAATTATTTTATTCTTCCTCTGTGTCTGATTACTCTTGCTCTTTCTTTTAATCTTAAAAAACCCAAAATCATATCGTTCTACTTTCTTTTTAGATTTAGGTTTTCTTACCTTTGATTTTCGCACAAATATTCTCTCCCATGATTTGGTTTAGTGTAAAGTAGAGTAGTTAAGTGGTAAGATTCAATTTTCTTGTGGAGTCGACCCTAACATACTACAATGAAGATTATATACTTCCAATCGGAGGTGTGTGTGATTAGGAATTAAAATATTTTAAAACTCGCTGATTTTAGTGGATTTGTTCGGTTGCTCCTAGTTCTAGAAATTCACACCCGAGTGATGTTCACTGTATAAACTCACATCTTGTAAGTCAAGAATTGGATCTATTTTCACACCCCGCACACACAACACTCATCAATTGCCAATATGCTCCCATCTACTTCTATAATGGATATAAGAAGTTTTCTGTGGCATGCCAACTTTTACAAGTGATTCATTAAAGATTTTTCAAAAATCGTGAAGCCACTATCAACCTTGCTCTCAAAGGATGTCAAGTTCGATTTTGATGCTGAGTATTTGGAGGCTTTTCAAAGTTTGAAGGACAAACTGAGATATGCCTCTGTAGTGATCGCACTTGACTGGAGTTCACCTTTTGAACTCATGTGCGACGCAAGTGATGAAGCGATTGGGGCTATGTTGGCTCAATACCGCAATAAGGTTTTTCATATTATTTATTATACAAGTAGGACCCTCATCCCCACTCAAATAAATTATGTACTACTGAGAAGGAGTTCATGGCAGTGGTCTATGGCTTTGACAAGTTTCAGTCCTACCTAATTTTCTCTAAAGTCATTGTTTACCCGGACCATACTGCTATTCGTCATCTAATGGGTAAGAAAAATGCCAAAGCAAGACTGCTGAGGTGGATTCTTCTCCTACAAGAATTCGATGTGGAAACTAGAGATAAGAAGGCATCTAAGTATGTGGACTCTGAAGGTTGGAGCAAGCACCAGAAGAGACTGAGGATATCTTGGAGGAATTTCCAGATGAGAAAATTTTCTATATCGACTCCATCTGTAAGGTTTATGATTTTTCTCATTCACCTTGGTTTTCATATTATGCTAACTTTATTTCAAGAGGTTGATTTCCTAAGGAGATGACTAATTAGCAAAAGAAGAAATTCTTCACTGACTTGTAACATTATATTTTGGACCCCTATCTTTTTCGCATATGTGCATACCAGGTTACTCACAAATGTGTGTGTGTGTGAGGAGGAATTCAATAAGATCTGGTTGCTTGCTTACCAAGCCGTCCTGGCAAGCTCCTCCAGTTCGATTATTATTCTTGACTTGACTTATTATTAAGAAAACTACCAACTATAAAAATGAAAGACGATCTAGAATCTACCAAGAAGATAGAGTCCCACATACGAGAAAAGGTCATTGAGTCGCTGCCATGATCAACAATAGGAGGGCATTTTGGATCAAACCGAATAACAACAGAAGTGCTAGAATGTGGATTTTATTGGCCAACATTATTCAAGGATGCACAAGAATACTGTAAGCTATATGATCAATGTCAACAATTAGGCCGTGATGAATAGCTCAACATCATCCTTCTCCGCGACTTCTCCTCCGTCTCCTGCAACCTCAATGCTATTAGTTTTCTTCTGCATCTGCCTTGATCTATCTGGCCACCCTTGCGCCCGGAGACTTCTCCATCAACCTCACTGACTTCTCCTAAATATTCTATTGACCTTTCCGATGATGTTTTCTGCACCAACGACAGACTTCATGAACTTCATTTTCTTTATCACTGATTGTCGTTGATCAATCACGACCATGATACCTAGTTCACGACTGTGATTCCTATTTCATGGGCCGTGATCCAAGACTTTAACATTAGGGGAGTTTGATGCATGTTAGTTTAGTAAGGTTTTTCATAGCATATTTAATCTAATCTCCATTGATTTCATCATCGCATGCATCATTTTGTCTATGATTTTTCTTCATTTTAGTTTTCAGAGATAGAGTCTACATAATGTCATGTGATGTCCAGGGATTTGGTAGTGCGATAGAAGAAAACTACAATAATTTGGAGTGAATTCAGAGCCCAAATCATAAAATATTCAAAAGTCACATCGTGATAGGAGCATCATGCTCACGAGCGCAAGCGACGATTTATGAATGACTTTCACGACCCGTGAAAACCATTTTCACGATCGTGAAATCAACGATGCACCACAAAGTCGTAAATTTCATTATTCACGCCCTTGCTGAGAATATCACAGCCCGTGAAGACACTTTCATGGCCGTGAGTGAGTCTAAGCCAAAGAACAACGAATATCGTCATAGGCCATGAAAGCATGATCACGACTGTGAGCGGATTTGCGATGAAGATGATTACATGCAGTCATCATCATGATAGACAACTTATGAGACATGAACATCTTGAGAGAAAGAAGCCCATATTCGGTCACGACCACCACAGACAATTCACGAGATGTGAAGAATTGGAGATCGCATAACAACCTTTCAATCATTACTATGAAATCAATTTCCTGGGTCGTGAAGTTTGAAAACCAGTTATGATCACGACCATGACAATTCGATCACGTGCCAAGAAAGTTTTTGGGATAACATTAAACTTTTATTTTTAAAGTGTTAAACCTTATCTTTTAGAGTTTTTGACCCGCAAATACACCACATCTAATGGAAACCAAACTTTTACAAGTTAGGACTCTTTATATTTGATGAAACTCATTGAAAATCTATAAATACACCTTCAGGGCCACATTTTTGAGGTATGCTTAAGGCCTGGGAGTGGCTAACGCTAAAGAAGAAGATGGAGTGCTCCAACGAAGATTTTTGGAGAGGCGATCGTCAAGATGTTAATTTTTTGAATTTTTATTTGTATATTCTTTCTCTTTTCTATTCGAAGGATGAAATCCCCATTGTATCTTTCGTTACTTTTCTTGGAGAAATTTTAGTGTAAGGGAAAACATGTGGGATCCTTGTTCTTCAAATTTCTTATGTGTGTGAATGTTATTCTTAATGCTTTTCATGATTTCTTTGATGTTTTGATTTTTACTAGCATCCTGGATAGGAATAGTGATGCGTGCTAAATATACATGTAAAAATGCTAGGAAGTGCACTAGTCATGTCAAGTAATAAAAAATGAGTAGAGTGTTGATCCCATGAGGAATTCATCATCCTAAGGTTAAGTCACTAAACTAATGAGAGGGGTATATTGAATTTGGATAAGATTTGTTCAAAAGAAATTAATGGAAGAAAATGGTGAAGATATGATCAATAAGTGTCAGAATTATGTTATCAATCACTGAACGGATGAATAAGTAGGGAGAAATTTGATCTCAAAGATTAAAATCTAATTTCACTAATTGTTAAGAGGATTAAGGTTTACCTAAGATCTGATGTCCTCTCCATAATGCATCAATTGTCTCAAATCTATAAACTCTATTATTCTTCTCCAAGATGTCAACTTAGCCTATTAGGGCTTTGAGATGCAATATATAAGCTCTAAACCATGGATCGTTCCTCTCCAGGATGACAATCTCATAGACCTTACACCCGACATTCCTCTCTAGGATGATACTAAGTGTGGCATGAAATGTTTTGACTAAAATAATTCAAAGACCAATTTTAGGCATTCTGATGAAAATCACAAATCAATTATTCCTCTTAAGGATGCTAACATGTCATAACATCATAAAAAGCATGAAAACCATTAAACACAACATGACCATACACAAAAGAAATTGGGTAAAAAAAAATTTTATATAAAAAGTAGAGTTTCTCCATGTTTCCCTTTTACAAGTAAAATCTCAAAAATATATAAGGGTTCATTTGGATATAAAATGAGAGAAGAAAATAAATTACAACAACAAATATTCACAGAAATTTTACACCTTTTAGTCGACGATCTGACAACACTTCGTATTCTTCTTTTATAGGCTCTCCCGGGCTTGAAGCATCCTTCCAAATGATGTTTTGGGGGCTATTTATAGGTGGGAAGAGACCTAAACTTGAGGGAAATAGTCCAAGGGAAGATCGGCTCCAAAGTCGATCTTGACCGTCGAAAATAGACTTGAAACAACCTCCAAATTTGCAAAAATCAAAATTCCCATAGTTCGTCATAACCCATGACAAGAATGTCATAGTCGTAATCGAATGGCTCTTCTAGGCGCAGGTTGTGTCACGACCCGTAACAAAATTATCACGGCCATGACCGAACGTCTGTTGGTGGCCTTCATAATCATCACGATCCATGATAAAAAAATCACAACCGTGACCAACACAGGTTTGTCACGGTCCGTGATGAAATCTTCACGACCGTGATCGAACGTCGATTTCTGCTCTCATATGTGTTACGGCCATGAGCTTTCCGTCATGGCTGTTACCAAACAAATGTATCTTCGGCCCAATATATCATGGCCTGTGACAAGCTTGTCACAACTGTAAACCAAACGATAATTTTTCGCTTCTCTTTTGATTGGTAATGTCATGGCCTGTGACAAGCCCATCATGGCCATGACTGACGCTATGAATTTTGTACTTGTGCATGTTAACTCCGAATTTGACCCAGATTTTAGTGGCCTTCTCTTGTCGAGTCAATGAGTGCCCTAGACATACAAAAAGATCAATTATGCACACTCTGACTTAGCGAAATAAAAAAAACAAATGAATATATACTAAATTGATGCGTATGCTCACATAATGCATGAGAAATGATATGAAAAACATGACTAAATTGCTATGCATCAAACTCCCCCAAGCTTAAACTCTTGCTTGTCCTCAAGCAAAATTCCAAAGCAAATGATCAAGATGATTCCATCATAACTTCGACCATGCAGACCAATACTTTCCTTGCACCCTCTCTCTCCTGCTCCTCACTAGCAATGCACTTTCACCTATCCTCCTGTTTCATAGAGTTCTGACCTACAAGCAATTTAAACATCGTCCTTCACAGCCCAAAGACAAAGTCTACAAATTTACAACATTAATGTTGAAGGCAAAAGTATCCCGGAGCTTATACTATTATCAATGAATAACAAATGCTCCTTTTTTTTTTTCAAAGTTCTCTCTTCTAATCATGTTTGCACAAGGAAGTCCATGTAGCAAGCTTTCAACCAGTGGATCACAGACTAGATAGCTTTAGGTCACTAGGATTTAGGAGTTCCCTACTATTCTACTCACCAGAACATTCCAGGTTTTGAATGAAAGATTAAAATAGGAAATTGGGTTAACACTTAGGCGCTTCTCCAATTTGCACAAGGTGGTCCATGTAACGGGCTTTCCATTGATGACTCCCAGACCAAATGGTCCTAGGAAAACAAGTATTAAGGCAACCCTCAAGCTTACTTGCCCGGACTCACCCAAGTTCTAGATAACATATAAGGGCTAACTTTGCTCCTATGGTTACATTTTTTATTTCTGAATTTTTCAAAATTTTTCACACTCAATGTTTTCATTTTTTTTTCAATTTTTCACATATTTTTTATAAGCTCCAAAGATACTTAAACATTCAATAAAAATGATGCAAATATATATACTCAAGTACAATGAAACTGAAAGAAACTTGTGGTTTAAAAAAGTCATCACTCTATTCCACAGAATTCTAGACTCAAGTACACACTTGTGATTTGCATTCAAAATAAGGCACTCAAATTTTATAGATCATACAACTCTAGAATATATACTTGAGTAAAACAAAAAGTTAAGCAAGGGTAACACAAATATTTTTGGATTTTTCAAATTTTCATACTAACATATGATGCATATAACTAACTCAAACTAAAAGAAAACACATGCTAAACAAAGTGAACTAAAACAAAATGCATGAAATGCAAACTCCTCCAAGCTTAGACTTGACACTGTCCTTAGTGTTCAAGCATTCGTCAGAGGAGGTGATACAAAACGAAACTAAACAAAATGCAACAAAAAGAAAGGAAAAAGTACAACTAGACTAGTCCATAGGTGCTCCAAATGCACTCTGGCTGTTGTGATAGTCTTAGAGTCGCCGAAGCCTGTCCTTAATGCTATCTTGATGGGCTCACATCTCCATCATCATTTGAGCCTGGCTATCAAACTTCTATTTTTGTTCAAAACCCTAAAATTTAATTAAAATTATGCAAAACCAAGTTAATCATAATAGACCCTAGAAAATAATTTTGCATTAAAAAAATAACAGAATAGACTCAATGCCAATTCAGAAGTTAAAATTCAACCCTGTTGAATCTAGGATCCCGAAAATATTTTGAATGATAAAAAATTTGTAAGTGAACTCAGTCTGTGTTAATGAACTTGTTGAGCTTATTTATGTAACATGACATATTCAAGTTCAAAATAGTGGTCGACCTGAGATGAAGGAATGGACGTCCAGTGCACGCGTAATCATATCAGAAGAACTACATGTGTGCAGTGGGCGTCCTAAGTATATGAAGCGGTCCACCAGTATCAGAGGGAGAGGATACGTGAAGGGGAGCAGAAGCATAAACGGTTGACCAAAGATATGAAG